>CM019699.1:35736183-35738683 GCA_009760885.1 Achatina immaculata | reverse complement strand
CCTCCTCTGTCTCTTCTTTTTCCTCGTTCCTCACTTCTTGGTTCCTCCGTCTTCGGGCTCCCTCCTCTGTCTCTTCTTTTTCCTCGTTCCTCACTTCTTGGTTCCTCCGTCTTCGGGCTCCCTCTTCTGTCTCTTCTTCTTCCTTGTTCCCCTTCTACTTGGTTAGTTCTTGCTTTTCCTTGTGTCTGTCCTCTCTCTATTCGTCTTTTCTAATTTGTTTACTTGTGTCAACGTCCAGTCTCTGCTTTGTTATCATTTGTTTCCACTGTTTACTTTTGTCCACGTCTTGTTCTAGTGTCATGGAAGTTCTATACCTTTCTCTTCCTTTCTTCGACCTACTTTTCTCTGTCGCTATTTGATCTTACTTTTTTCTTTACTGCATATTTTCGTAATCATATTCATTAATTATAATAATAATAATAATAATTACAATATCCGTTACTTACAAGGCTATGCTACACCCGCAGTAGCAGCCGGGTCACGGCTCCACGACCTTCCCAATCGTAAGACTGTCGTCCCGCGTTGCTCTGTCGACTCCCCGACTGATGTCTCGTCTTTTCCTTCATTACACAACCATCTCTCCTGAGCTTAGCCCATTTTGTATTATTATATTCACCGAGAAATGGGTTCATCTCCCATTCAGAATCTCCCGCTCACCGGACCCCTCAGTTATCTCCCATTCTCAATACGCAGGACTCATTTTTCCATAATCTGTTGCGTGGAGGTCAAGGTCGTAGACCCGATATTGATCCCTTCCGGGTGATCAATAAGAGACGAATGAAAGAAATCAGGGCAATGGAAAGTATTGAGGAAATAAGAAGAAAGCGGTGAGAGTGAAAGTGAGAGAGAGGGTGGGAGAGCGAGACCGAGAGAGAGACACACATACAGAGGGAAAGAAATAGGGAAAGCGGGAGAGAAAGAGAGAAAAAAGAGAGGAGAGACAGAAAAAAGTGAAGCAGTGAGAGAGAAAGAGAGAGGGGAAGGGGAAGGGAAAGCGAGAAGGAGAGAGACACACACTCACGGAGGGAAAGAAATAGGGAAAGTGAGAGAGAAGGAGAGAGAGAAAAAGAGAAGAGAGAGAGAGAAAAAGGAGAGGCAGTGAGAGAGAAAGAGAGAGGGAAGGGAGAGCGAGATGGAGAGAGACACACACAGAGGGAAAGAAATAGGAAAAGAGAGAGAGAGAGAAAAGAGAGAGAGAAAAAAGAGGCAGTGAGAGAGAGAAGGGAGGGAGAGCGAGACAGAGAGAGACATGCACACAGAGGGAAAGAATTAGGGAGAGAGAGAGAGGGAAAGAGAGGGAGAGAAAGAGATAAAAAGGGAGTGCTAGGTAAATAAAGAGGAAGAGAAAGACGGAGCGCGAGAAGTAGACAGAGAGAAAGAGAGAGACAGACAGACAGAGAGAGAAAGAGAGAGAGAGACAGACAGACAGACAGACAGACAGACAGACAGAGAAACTACTGAACAGTGTTCGGTTGGACGCAGGAAAACTCTTAAAAATCAGGGCAATTGAAAGATGGAGGTCTGCCTGCTTCCACAGCCAAATCTAGTCCGAAGAGAAAGCTGCTTTATTGTATAAAGCAGACAAATGAAAACTCACTTTCTCAGAGTCTGCAGTGATCTTTCTTCGAGCGATGATGACGGAGAGGATGCAGTTAATATGTGGGGGTGAAGATATTTTGACAAAAGAAAACCTAGGTTGGATGTGAAGGTAATAACTGGATTCTTCTAAAACAAGTTTATTAGATAAAACTCATTTAAGCTCCCATGAAAACTGATACATATATTCTAGGGAATGTTGATAAAAGACTCCGAAGAGAAATAATAAAGAAGTCTAAAGCAGTGCTCCCCAATATTTGGCGTAAAACTCCCCGGGGGGGGGGGGGGGGTCGGTCTGTTCATACATCATGACAGACACTGTATTCTTTCTCTGCCTTCTTCTGTACATACATCATGACAGACACTGTATTCTTTCTCTGCCTTCTTCTGTACATACATCATGACAGACACTGTATTCTTTCTCTGCCTTGTTGTGCACTTCTTCCTATTAGTCTTCCTTATTTTCGTGTTTTTTAAAGTCCGCCCACTCTTATTATATATTCAACAAGTTATTCTTCTTCTACTAGTTTAAGTTAAATTTCCTTCACTTTCAATGAGTTACTGTTATGATTGTACATCTTGGATGGCGTTAGTTTTTAGCTCATAATTAACATTTGCGTTAAGTAGCGATGTTAACGTCTAGCACTAATCATTGATGCTAACATAAGCGCAAAGCCTACACATTGATAATAGCGGCATACAGGTGAGACAGGTGCGCCACAGCGGCTTGATGTCATGGCGTGCCTCATCGATCTTTATAGTGGTCCAGATAGTCTAGTCCATCACAAAGTTTGTTTTGTCGACGAAGCCACAGAAAGGGCATCAAGCACCTATCAACTTGTCTCGCCTTGTGCTATCTCCCTGTAACTGCGAGCTGTTCTTTTGCAGCCGATGCTGTGGAAGT
>CM019699.1:35725155-35736083 GCA_009760885.1 Achatina immaculata | reverse complement strand
AGTATGAATTTATAAAACCTTTTGTATTCTTCGTTTTTTATTTTTGTCCACAGCAAAGACTTAGTAATTTTGTTTTTGATAGTGAACTTCTCCTTCTTTGTTCGACTTTACAGTCTTTTTCTGCATCTTAGAAAAATAAACCGCAGATGCACTGAAATTTCAGTTTTCCAAATTGTTTTATTTATCCATCTCATCTAGTTTAATCTTTATTCCATCTTTACTGTAATATTTGATTTAAACATTAGAGTTTGTTGCAAACCGCCCCCCTGGGAACAACTGTGTTAAGAGCACACTTATCTTAACATAGTGTTTGTGAGACAGGGAACATAGATCTGTTTGCTTAAAAACTCTGACCTACCTCTGTAGCCCAGAAACTTGTAGCAATCAACACTAATTGTAATTGTAATTGTTATTTTTGCAAAATGTAATGTCAGGTTGGTGGACAGATGGGGACATGGAGATCTCTGGCGGGGATGAGGGAAGTCTGGTGTGAAACCAATGAATCCAGGACGTGACAAGCCTATGGGTCTTTACAACAATGGCTATCAGAATGATTTAAACAAAACAGAGCCAGTAGACTATAGGTGGCGGAGAATGGATATCGTTGAAGCACTCATCGGGTTCCTCATCTCAGAGTCAGAGTGTCCTTGTGGAACTGTCTCAAACCATCTGACATGGAGAAGGGGCTTAAGTACAGCCACCAGAGGCTGGAAAACAAAGTTTTGGCCAGGCCAGCCACACTGTCTTCATGGCAGTCCGAGCAAGACCACAGTCTGCCCTAGCAAGGAAAGGTGCTGAAGTCGGAGTTACCCAGCCAAAAGGCGCATCGCAAAAATCAGGGTAACACGCATTATCGCTAATGAAATGTCTATATCTACAGTTTTCAAACATGGTGCTCGCCCTGTGAAGACTAACCAGGCAGGTGCAGTGCCGGGCCCCCTGCCTCGAAAGGGTCCACCCAATGCTACTGGAGGTCCTCTCAGTTCGTCTTGTGGAGTCAGGAGACATGAGAGTAGAGCTACTGGCCAAAAAATACAACAGAAGAAAACAGCCAGAAAGCAAGAACTTAAAATAATGCAGTGGAATGCTGAGGGTGTCAGCAGTGTTAGAGATGGCTATAGCAAAAAGGTTGAACTAGAGAACATACTTTTTGCAGAGCAGGTAAGTATATGCTGCATACAGGAGACACACCTAACCAAAGATGCCGCCTTTAAAATCAGAGGCTACCAGTGTTTTAGATCAGACCGACAGGACAGAAGAAAAGGAGGAGTACTCACACTTGTTAAGAATAACATCAGCGCATGTCAGGTGGGAGTGTACATGGAAGGAGCCGAATACCAGATGATCCATCTAAAAAGTAGTAATACAGATTTCCACCTCCTTAACTATTACTGTCCTAATGACCGCCCACTTGCTTTAGGAACAATCCCACACAAAGAGAGACTGATGGTCTGTGGTGATTTTAACAGTCATTCCCAGAGCTGGGGCTATGACCACATAGACAAGAGAGGAGAGGAAGTTGAGAGCTGGCAGGATGATAATGGACTTCTCCTGATCAACCAGCCAATGGATGCCCCAACATTTTACTCAAGGGCTTGGCATACAAAATCAACACCAGATCTGGCATTCCACTCTCCAGATCTGAAGTGGAACATTACACGTGAAGTTGGAAAACAACTTGGAGGTAGCGACCATCGACCAGTCTTCCTGACAATAGAAAATGAACTCCTTAACACCAGTAACCCTCCCCAGATGGAACTATAAAAAAGCAAACTGGACAATGTACAGACATCGTACAGGTATCCTGGTGGGACAGCTGTCCATAGAAGGTAAGGATATTAACAGCATAGTGAAGGAATTCAATGCTTGTATCCTTCAGGCCGCTCGTGAAACCATTCCCAGAGGAGCTCGCAGGGACTATAAACCATACTGGTCTAGTGAGCTGGGAAAACTCCATGATGACGTGGAAGCAGCTCGAAAGCAAGCAGAAAATAGACCATGCCAAGAACACCACAATAATTACCAACATTCTAAGGCCAAATTTCAGAGAGCAAAGCTGCAAGCCAGACGGGAAAGTTGGAGAGAGAAAACAGAGTCCCTAAACTTTGAAAAGGATGGAAGGAAACTGTGGAAACTAATCAAACAGTTAAATGATGAGAGTACTGGAAGAAGTACAAAGATTACGCTAATAGAGGATGGGAAAACTCTTACAGGTAAGCAGGTAGCAGATCACTTTGCTCGCATGTTTGCACAGGACTGCAACATTGATATCCATCCAGAGAAGGAGCGTACAGTGCGCATCGAGCCACAGAAAGAGGAGGAACAAGTCAGAAAAGTGGAGGTCATGGATGCACCAATCACACACAGTGAGTTAGATCTAGCAGTTAGTAAACTGAAACCAAGGAAATCACCAGGACCAGATGGAGTGTCCAATGAAATGATCAAGAACCTGGGAATGGCAGCAATGGGAAAGCTGTTGGATATTTTCAATATGTGTTGGAGCACAGGTAAGTTACCTCAAATCTGGAAGGAAGCAAGCATGGTACCACTGCTAAAACCAGGGAAAAACAGTGATACTGCCTCCAGCTACAGGCCAATCAGTCTCACTAGCTGCCTATGCAAAACGATGGAACGCATCATTGACCTGAGGCTAAAATGGTACCTAGAAAGTGAAAACCTTCTCGTTCCACAACAAGCAGGATTTAGGCAGTACTACAGTACGGAAGATCAAGTGACCTATCTCTCTCAAGAGATTGAGGATGCATTCCAAGAGAAAAACCTTGTACTAGCAGCGTGGATAGACCTGAAGAAAGCCTTTGATAAAGTATGGAAAAAAGGTCTGTTGTGGAAACTAAGAAACTGCAATGTGAATGGAAGACTGTACAACTGGATAAAGTCCTATTTACACAATAGAAGAGCTAGAGTAGTAATGGATGGACACAAAAGCCAGAAAGTACTTCTGCGACACGGTGTACCACAAGGAGGAGTCCTTTCGCCTACACTATTCCTTGTATTCATTAATGACCTGGTCAAGGAACTTCCTTATGGAATCAAAGCAGCACTGTATGCAGATGATCTGGTCATGTGGTGTACAGATGAATATGCGACAGTTGCTACACAGAGACTCCAAAGAGCAGCAGACATCTTGACATCATGGACAAACAAATGGTGTGTAAGTATCAACACAGAGAAATCAAGCACCACTCTGTTCACCTCTCATCTAAACAGAAAGCAGGTAAGATCTTTGTAAATGAAATACCCTTAAGGATGGACAACCAACCCACTTACTTAGGAGTGACTCTTGACTCAAAACTGACTTGGAAGCAACACATCAACAGTGCAGAAGCAAAAGCCAGAAGAAAACTAGCCATATTAAGAAAATTGAGTGGGACTACATGGGGAGCTAGTGAAAGAATCCTCAAGAACGTATATCAGCAAAGTATTCTACCACATTTAGAATATGGCTCAACATCTTGGTGCACAGCATCAAACACTACGCTGCATAATCTAGACAAGGTTCAAAATCAGTCACTACGGATTATCACAGGTGCCATGAGGTCCACACCAATAGTAGAAATGCAGAAAATAGTTGGTGTTCAACCGCTAAAGGAACGTAGAGACACAAAGGTCATGACCATGGGAGAAAAATTCCTTAGCTCTGTAAGCCATCCCCTGAAGGAGAGATTCAATAACTTGGCATTAGGACGGCTTAAAAGAAGCAGCTTCATTCATCAGGCCAAGCGTATGCGTAAGCTGATACCTGACCTTCCAACTGTAGTCACTCCATTATCATCTGTACCAGAGCATACACCATGGAAAGAAGCAGATTATACACAAATAACTATTCAGACTGAAGTGAAAGGTGTGCAGAATGGTGAGATGCAGAGCAGTCTTGTAAGATCAACAGCCACACTTAGTGTTCTAGATGACAAATATCCATGTGACACCTGGATACGTGTGTATACAGATGGATCTGCACATAATGCCATAAAGAATGGTGGGGCAGGAGCACATATTGAATATCCAAACAACACCATTGACAAGATTTCCATACCCACTGGTAAATACTGCAACAACTTTGATGCAGAAGTTAGGGCAATTATTGCCGCAGTTGAAAAACTATCAGACTCCAGAATTGATACATGTCCTGTAGTAATTCTCACAGATGCAAGATCAGTACTGGAGGCTCTTCAGTGCAACAAACTACCAGACCTTAAGGATGCCTTGTCAAAAATTGGCTTACAACATGGAGTCACTTTGCAATGGATTCCCTCCCACTGTGGGATACCAGGCAATGAGAAAGCTGACCATCTGGCCAAAGAGGGCACTGAAATGGAGCAACCAGACATACCAGTCACCTATAATCAGAAGAAAAGCATGATAAAAACCTACAGGAAGCCACAAACACCACCACATGATGACTATCACATGCTAAACAGAAAGGAACAAGTCACCATCTTCCGTCTCCGAACAGGACACAGCCGACTCCGAAGTCATATGTATACAAAGTTTAAGGTTGGTACTACTAATCTGTGTACATGTGCCCAGGTGCCCCAAACCGTGGAACATATCCTCCAGAACTGCATCAACTACGAGACACTGAGAAATAATTACTGGCCCAGTGAAACCACTAAAGAAGATAAGCTCTACGGTTCCATACATGAGTTACAAAAAACAGTGAAATTTATCCAAGAGACAGGACTGCAGATATAGACAGACAGTGCGAACGAAGAAGAAGAAGAAGAAGAGTTGCAAACCGCAGCCATTTTGTTTATTTCTGCAAAAATTGCTTTTGTGAGATAAAAGGTAGGTTATTGGTATAATGTATTATATATTACTGGTGAAAGGTTGAGTCTGTGTAGCATTTTGCGAACATTTATTATACCTTATAATAAACATCTTACATCTTCTTACATCCTTCCCGTACCATTAAACGCCGCATAGGGCTCGCTTAGTTGTTTGCCAAGTTTTCCTGTTCTGGGCGAGTCTTTCAACTTCATCAAGGGTTGTTATGTCCACTAAACTGGCTTCTCTTAACAATGTTCTCTTTAGAGTTTCACATGGTCGATCTCTTTTTCGTTGGTCTGTTTTGTATTACATACAACGTGAAATGTTTAAAATGAACAAAAGTGTAAAAATTATAGTGAAAGTGAAAACTTGCTAAAATTGTAAGATAAAATCGGTCACGTTGTCTTGAACATGGCATGAGAAGACAGAAGTTACAGCACTTGTAATGACTGGAAGAGTGAAAAGAAAAGAAAGAGAGAAAAATATATTCTGGAGAGGACTGAACTGGTTTCGTGGAAAAAAAACCCACAAGTGAACTGATCGGAAACTTTAACGATCTCGCAATGCTGGGAAGCATGATCGTCAACTCTATCCTGCAATGAATGAATGATGACTTCGTGCCAATCGCCCCCATGACAGCTGTGGGGCACTTCACATCAAAAGAATTCAGTCTGATTAAAGTTAGTATCAATTTGAAAAATTCATCAATCCTCAGCAATTCTGTTATTTTCATTATGGCTATAATAGAGTCTGTACACCAAGCTTTCGGGTTAAACACCAAACTTTCGGGTTCAGACTTAGAGATCTTTACCGTTTTTTCCTGTTTAGCTCACACTTCTACACAGTCCCACTCCACACAAACATTGCTACTAACTCTCGAGTCCTCATCAATGCTGATTTAAACGATCGATTGGACAGGGTATTCAAACTTTTTGCTAAATAGTTCCTTAACTTCTTCTTCTTCTTCTCTTCTTCTTCTTTTCTTCTTCTTCTTCTTCTTCTTTTCTTCTTCTTCTTCTCTTCTTCTTCTTCGTCTTCTTCTTCTTCTTGTTGTTCAGCTTTGCAACATATTAAAGCTTATTGCGGCAGGTAAAGTTCGTTTCCATTTATCTCTCCAGCTGGTGACGCCAGTTTATTTATATTCTCTTCTATGTTGTCTTTCCATAGCTGTCTTGATCTACCTCTTGGTCTCGTTTCCCTCATCTCTTGTACATACATCATTTTCTTTCGTTTGTCTGTTATCTTTTATTCTTTCTACATGGCCCAACCAACTTGATCTGTTTTGTTTCAAGACATTTATAATTCGTTTGAATTTAAAATAGGCAGCTCAGTTCTGTGTTCATTCTATCTCTCCTTACTCCACTGTTGGTATAATTTATGCGCCTAAAGATTCTGCTTGGAAACATGGTATCTTGTTCTCAAAGGCCTGCAATTGTTGTTCATAAAAAATACAGTAACAACAACGACAACCACGCTTCTTATTCCGTGGATATTTAAAAAAATACTTTCGAAAAGCCACCATTTAAGAAACAAATTCTTGCGAAAATCATCATCTTAAATCATACATTTTATCATAGCATCCAAACTATTTACATCACTGCTTATAGCCTATGATAGAGCTGTGAACAGTTTAAATGACTCTGATGATACAATAGGCCTATCACTTGATTCTGATGCTACTGATAATGATGATGATGACGACGATGATGATGATGATGATGATGATGATACCAGTTTGTATGCACTTTTACATACACATGTCCTCTTCTACAAAACAAAAGAAGAAGCTATAACGATAATATGACAGTCAGCCAATATAGAAGTCAATGATATATAAAATCTTAACACAAAATGAGACAATAAATTTAACGCACACTTCGCCTGACTACTCATATTTTAGAACTAAGAGAAGATAAAGAACAAGAGAAGAGGGAAAGTACGAAAGAATTTTGTTGTCAAAAGGTGAATAATCTGGCATGAATAATCTATCTATCTATCTATCTATCTATCTATCTATCTATCTATCTATCTATCTATCTATCTATCTATCTATCTATCTATCTATCTATCTATCTATCTATCTATCTATCTATCTATCTATCTATCTGTCTGTCTGTCCGTCCACCCGTCCGTCAGTCTGTCTGTCTGTCTATGTTTGTATGTATGTATGTATGTATGTATGTATGTATGTATGTATGTATGTATGTATGTATGTATGTATGTATGTATGTATGTATGTATCTATCTATCTATCTATCTATCTATCTGTCTGTCTGTCTGTCTGTCTGTCCGTCTGTCCCTCCGTCCGTTAGTCCGTCTGTCTGTCTGTCTGAAAGTCTATCCATCCATCCATCCATCCATCCATCCATCCATCCATCCATCCATCAGTCCCTCCGTCCACCCATCCATGCATCCATCCATCCATCCATCCATGTAACTGCGAACTGTTGTTCTTTGCGGATCATGCTGTAGTGATATTGAGGCACATCATCGTATCGACGGATTATGGCAGCTATTTTTTCAATAATTGAGTATAGATAAATAGCATGGGGTGTGCAATGCTTCTCTAGCAGACTCCACCACCTTGAGGACTATGGCGACCCCTGCCCCGTTAGCAAGGCTAGGCCTATTCCTAGGGGTACCAACGGAGAGGTGGGACAAAGTCTTGGTCAGCTATGGTTCGCTAACCCTGACACTAGCATATCAGCTCTGGGTCGCTGATTGCCTCATCGGACAAGCGTCTTCACCCGCAGGCAGATCTGTTTAGTAATGTTTAGTTTCAAGACATTTATAATTCGTTGGGATATAAATAAGCAGCCCAGTTCTGTGTTCTTTCTATCCCTCCATTCTCCACTGTTGGTATCCTTTATGGGACCAAGGATTCTTCTTGAGGTCTAAGTACTCAAAGATCTGCAATTGTTGTCCATCACTCTTTGCTGTACTGCACAGTTCTGAACCCTACATGACGGTTGGTTTTGTTATAGCTTTGTAGATTGTTATTTTGGTGTTTTGGGACAGTATTTAAATATTTTAACAGGTGTTGCAAGGCAAAGCCTATTTTATTCCTTATTTGTACTCTGGTTTTTAATTTTCTCGATTACTATGTTGCTCTTTTTTAATTTGAAAAAATAATTCAATAAATAATTGTTCGTTACAAATACATTTTTGAGAATATATATTTATGCAAATAATGGAAATTGATAACAAAGCTATTTTTCTTCAGAACTGCTTCCTGATTGGAACATTTCCCCATAAAAGCTCCTTAAATGCAGTAAATGCAACTCGGATACAAAATACTTTTTTAAAATGTCATTTGCCATATTCAGTTGAAACAAGTTGCTGATCAGAATATTATATTTTGTTCATTATTTGTTTTATCATCAGGTGACTGTAAAGTTCCTGGCAGTAGAAAATCTACTTATTGTGAGATACAGAAAATGTTGAAAGAAATCGAAAAAGCTGTGGAACTCTTCCGAAATATGATGTTTGGAAACATAAATGCCTCTGAAATGCCAAAACACAAAATTGACGTTTTTGTTTCAGCCCTTACTGACATTCTGAAAGCGCGATATGAGAATTGCTGGTTTCCAGGAAATCCTGAAAGAGGGAGTGCATATCGTTGCATTCGTATCAACCGTCAAAGCATCGATCCTGTCATTGTTAAAAGTTTAAGGCGGGCAAAGATTGATTTTTTCGACAAATTAATGAGCACAGAGTTGACCATATGGGTGGACCCTGGAGTCGTTTCTGTTCGCATTGGAGAAGATGGAAGTATTGGACCTATTGTGGTTGATGAGCAAGTTTATAACATGGGCAGGCAAACAAATACGGTCGCAAGTGAGCAGTCTAGACCGAGCTCAGATGAAGAATTACAATCCTTCAGTTCAACCCCTCAATCAAGCATATCTAGTGGTTCTCAGTCTGGTAGTCCAGGCATGACTTCAGTTCCAGAATCTAATGAACACACGACCTCCTCTCCATATTCAGACGAGGGAATCGCATCTTGCAGTCCAAGTCCTCAGTCAAGCATAGTTAGTGACTCTGTCAATCCAAGTACGAGTTCATATCCACACTCTAATGAACACACCACCTACTTTTCATATCCAAATGAGGGAATTGCACTGTGTAATCCAAGTCCTCAGTCAAGCACATATACTGGCTTTCAATCTGCCAGTCAAAACACGAGTCCAGGTCTGGACATTGATCATCACCCTGACTGCCATTTACACGCAGGTCCTGAATTTAGACAAGCCATCCCACCCCCTGACAGTTTTTACTCTAGCTTCTACTCTTATCCACATTATCCATTAATGGGACAAAATCTGGAGACGACTGAACCACAAATTTCATATCCAGATGAAGGAACCGCATCTTGGAATTCAAGTCCTCAGTCAAGCACAGATACTGGCTTTCAGTCTGCCAGTCAAAACACGAGTATAGGTCCGGACATTGATCATCACTCGGACTGCCCTTTATACCCAGGTCCTGAATTTAGACAAGCCATCCCACCCCCTGACAGTTTTTACCCTAGCTTCTACTCTTATCCACATTATCCATTAATGGGACAAAATCTGGAGACGACTGAACCACAAATTTCATATCCAGATGAAGGAACCGCATCTTGGAATTCAAGTCCTCAGTCAAGCACATATACTGGCTTCCAGTCTGCCAGTCAAAACACGAGTACAGGTCCGGACATTGATTATCACTCGAACTGCGCTTTATACCCAGGTCCTGAATTTAGGGCACTCATCTCACGTCCTGACATTTTTTATCCCAGTTTCTACTCTTATCCACATTATCCATTAGTGGGACAATACCACGAGACGGCTGAACCACAAATTTCATATCCAGATGAGGAAACCGCATCTTGGAATGCAAGTCCTCAGTCAGGTACAGATACTGGCTCTCAGTCTGCCAATTCAGACACAAGTTCAGTTCCAGATACTACTGATCAATACCCGGTCTGTCCTTTACGCGCAACTCCTAAATTCATCCCGAGAGTCCGACGTACTGACATTTTCTACCCCAGTTTCTACCCTTATCCACATTATAGATTAGTGGGAAGTTACTACCAGACATCAAGCTCCATTTTGCCAGAGATGACAGTATCTTCTGGTACATTTTACAGTAATTTCGTCTCACATTATCCATATTCGGTTCTCCCTTCTCAAGAGTTTTCAAGAGAAATTGGTCTTAACCCAATAGCAGAGCCAGACACTGATCAGTATTCAGACTAACCTTTACACTCTGGTCTGATTTCAACTTGGAAGTCCACCATCTTGGCAGTGTGTTCTCCAGTTTTTATTCTTAATCATTTTTACAGTAATGATATATTGTTACCAGACACGTCTGTTACCAACTTCATCTTCTATTGTGAAAAGAAATGGTGGCACTTCCTTATATGTAATTTGGTATTTTATCCCACATCATCACTATCAAGCTTTCCTTTCTCTCAACCCAACACCAGCAGCTCCGCAGTCACAAGATCACTCTTCTCATTGTAACCAAGGAAATTAGAAGCTCCTGTCTATGGCATTCTCTATGGCCAGTTTCATGTATTCTTAACAGCAGTAATGATTTGATGACACATTTTAAGGAAGTGTGATATATATTTATGTTGATTGTGTGACTATGAGAATATGAGTTCCATGCTTATTTTAAAACATTTTATTGGCAAAAAGAATAGATCGGACATATAAAAAATGAATAAAACATGAGCGAAAGTTTCATCATTAAAATAGCTTGAAGTCATCCTTCTCTGAGCTGAATTTAAAGAGATTGAAATCATTCATTAAAGGTAGTGTGCAAATTACTATGAGAATATCCCCTCAATTTGAATTAATACAGTTGCCTCCCTTCTGACTATGTGTTGGGCAAATAGTTCTAACTGATCAGTCCATTAAACTCTATAACCTGGTTAGTGCAGTATGGTGTCCTTGTATGACTGCTGCTTAAAATATAGACATTCTTGATTTAAAATGGTCTTAGCAGCTACCAGCGCCAAATGAAAGATTCACAAATTTTGACTCAGTATTTTAGACAACTATTTTGGAATTTGCCTATCATTTCTGGAAAGAAAAAAAAGCAGCTGTAATAAACTTAAAAATTGGCTACTAAAACTTTTGGAGTATGCTTTT
>CM019699.1:35658407-35725055 GCA_009760885.1 Achatina immaculata | reverse complement strand
AGGCATATGGAGATTGTGGTGTTAGTATCCACATTGTCCTCTATCCCTCTGCGGAGCACACTGTGTCACTGAAGCGTGTCATTCGCAGCCTGTTTTTACTACTAGTCAGAGCATACCTTAATTGGGCGCTATTGTTAAGGGTACGCGTTTTGTGTACCAATCATAAGTCAAGGAATATGCTTGAAGCAAACGCCACCTCGTAAAGGCTACTATATATCGATAGGAGAGAAGGAAAGCAGATTATACCAAGTTACTTCAAGTGACCACGTGCATTTAGTACATTACTTGTTGGATGAAGAGTTGCCAGTTAATTCTCTGTGTCTGATCTTGATGAACTGCAGGTAGCAAGTGATTTATAGATTCACATCTCACCAACAGACATCCAGTAAAACGTAAGCATTTTAGCATTTATAAAACTACTAACTGTTAATGAAATGTGCTATTAAAACTAAAAGAGTATCATATTTGATTATGAATTTATAAAACCTTTTGTATTCTTCGTTTTTTTTTTTTTTTGTCCACAGCAAAGACTTAGTAATTTTGTTTTTGATAGTGAACTTCTCCTTCTTTGTTCGACTTTACAGTCTTTTTCTGCATCTTAGAAAAATAAACCGCAGATGCACTGAAATTTCAGTTTTCCAAATTGTTTTATTTATCCATCTCATCTAGTTTAATCTTTATTCCATCTTTACTGTAATATTTTATTTAAACATTATAGTTTGTTGCAAACCGCAGCCATTTTGTTTATTTCTGCAAAAATTGCTTTTGTGAGATAAAAGGTAGGTTATTGGTATAATGTATTATATATTACTGGTGTAGAGGTTGAGTCTGTGTAGCATTTTGCGAACATTTATTATACCTTATAATAAACATCTTACATCTTCTTACATCCTTCCCGTACCATTAAACGCCGCATAGGGCTCGCTTAGTTGTTTGCCAAGTTTTCCTGTTCTGGGCGAGTCTTTCAACTTCATCAAGGGTTGTTATGTCCACTAAACTGACTTCTCTTAACAATGTTCTCTTTAGAGTTTCACATGGTCGATCTCTTTTTCGTTGGTCTGTTTTGTATTACATACAACGTGAAATGTTTAAAATGAACAAAAGTGTAAAAATTATAGTGAAAGTGAAAACTTGCTAAAATTGTAAGATAAAATCGGTCACGTTGTCTTGAACATGGCATGAGAAGACAGAAGTTACAGCACTTGGTAATGACTGGAAGAGTGAAAAGAAAAGAAAGAGAGAAAAATATATTCTGGAGAGGACTGAACTGGTTTCGTGGAAAAAAAACCCACAAGTGAACTGATCGGAAACTTTAACGATCTCGCAATGCTGGGAAGCATGATCGTCAACTCTATCCTGCAATGAATGAATGATGACTTCGTGCCAATCGCCCCCATGACAGCTGTGGGGCACTTCACATCAAAAGAATTCAGTCTGATTAAAGTTAGTATCAATTTGAAAAATTCATCAATCCTCAGCAATTCTGTTATTTTCATTATGGCTATAATAGAGTCTGTACACCAAGCTTTCGGGTTAAACACCAAACTTTCGGGTTCAGACTTAGAGATCTTTACCGTTTTTTCCTGTTTAGCTCACACTTCTACACAGTCCCACTCCACACAAACATTGCTACTAACTCTCGAGTCCTCATCAATGCTGATTTAAACGATCGATTGGACAGGGTATTCAAACTTTTTGCTAAATAGTTCCTTAACTTCTTCTTCTTCTTTTTTTCTTCTTCTTCTTCTTCTTCTTCTTCTTCTTCTTCTTCTTCGTCTTCTTCTTCTTCTTCGTCTTCTTCTTCTTCTTGTTGTTCAGCTTTGCAACATATTAAAGCTTATTGCGGCAGGTAAAGTTCGTTTCCATTTATCTCTCCAGCTGGTGACGCCAGTTTATTTATATTCTCTTCTATGTTGTCTTTCCATAGCTGTCTTGATCTACCTCTTGGTCTCGTTTCCCTCATCTCTTGTACATACATCATTTTCTTTCGTTTGTCTGTTATCTTTTATTCTTTCTACATGGCCCAACCAACTTGATCTGTTTTGTTTCAAGACATTTATAATTCGTTTGAATTTAAAATAGGCAGCTCAGTTCTGTGTTCATTCTATCTCTCCTTACTCCACTGTTGGTATAATTTATGCGCCTAAAGATTCTGCTTGGAAACATGGTATCTTGTTCTCAAAGGCCTGCAATTGTTGTTCATAAAAAATACAGTAACAACAACGACAACCATGCTTATTTTAAAACATTTTATTGGCAAAAAGAATAGATCGGACATATAAAAAATGAATAAAACATGAGCGAAAGTTTCATCATTAAAATAGCTTGAAGTCATCCTTCTCTGAGCTGAATTTAAAGAGATTGAAATCATTCATTAAAGGTAGTGTGCAAATTACTATGAGAATATCCCCTCAATTTGAATTAATACAGTTGCCTCCCTTCTGACTATGTGTTGGGCAAATAGTTCTAACTGATCAGTCCATTAAACTCTATAACCTGGTTAGTGCAGTATGGTGTCCTTGTATGACTGCTGCTTAAAATATAGACATTCTTGATTTAAAATGGTCTTAGCAGCTACCAGCGCCAAATGAAAGATTCACAAATTTTGACTCAGTATTTTAGACAACTATTTTGGAATTTGCCTATCATTTCTGGAAAGAAAAAAAAAGCAGCTGTAATAAACTTAAAAATTGGCTACTAAAACTTTTGGAGTATGCTTTTGAAATGAAGTTAATTTTCCAGCAGGAATATTCATATTATTTCAAAGACTTGGTGTTAAATTTCTCAGGACATATTAAAACAATTAGAAGTCATTTTAAAGTCTCATGTGTAAATATCTTGTACAAATATTTTATTCACTCCTGTAACTTGTGTAAATGAATAAACTTCTTTTTTATTTGAAAATATTGCATTCATGTATGTGTTTTATGTAACTGAATAAACAACTAATCTTTTCATTTAGATCTTGTTTTGTTTTATTTGGAAATTGTCTGATGTTAAGTTAAGTTATTCTTATGTTGTGTTACTGATTGTCTTTCTAAAAATGTTGTTGTGTTAATTTCTGTTACCACTTGATCTTACAGATTTCCAGCAATTCACTTGACTTTTTTCTCTTCATTTGTTGTTGTGTTTTGATGGTGGTGTTGTTGCTATTTTCTCAGAACTTTTAATTTCATTTATAAAAAAAAAATATTAACTAAAATTAAACTTTGAAACCGACTTACCAGCCCCACAACTAAATGAGAGAAGAACAAGCAGGATTTTGGAAAGGGAGAAGCTGTCTCAACCAAATCTTTACTCTAAGAATAGTACTTGAAGAACATATTGAAAAGCAGAAACCACTGATACTGAACTTCATAGACTTTAGAAAGGCATTTGATAGCATACACAGAGATTCATTGTGGAGAATTTTAAGTCTGTATGGAATACCATCTAAAATTGTCAACATTATTAAGGACTTCTACAATGGATATGTTTGTGCAGTCAAAACAGAAGAAGGGATGAGCGAATGGTTCAGGATAGAAATAAGCGTGAAACAAGAATGTATACTGTCTCCTTTGCTTTTTGGAATTACAGTAGACTTCATAATGAAAAAATGCTGCACAATTAACACAGGTATTGACTGGGTACATGAGACTCAACTAGAAGATCTTGATTTTGCTGATGACATAACTCTTATCAGTAACAATGTGAATTGCATGCAAGAAAAAACAGATAGCCTGTCTTCACTGGCTAGCAAAATAGGACTTGAAATTAACAAGGACAAAACAAAAATAATGAAAATTCCCATTAATCAAAATAAAAAAATTCACATAGAAGGGACAGATATTGAAGAAGTCAATCAATTTGCATATCTTGACAGCTACATAGACCAGGATGGTGACACCAGAAAGGAAGTTAGAACTAAAATTGCAGAAGCAGCATCGATCTTCAAGAATCTTGAGAACATGTGGCATTCAAAGTAATAAGCACAAAAACCAAGTTAAGACTATTCAATTCAAATGTAATATCCACCCTCATTTAAGCATGTGAAAGCTGGAAAACAACTAAAGAAATAGACAAGAAATTAGACTCTAATGAAAACAAATGCTTATGGAAAATACTCGGCATTAAGTGGAACGAATTCAAGAACAATGCAGAGATAAGACAGATGACTGAACAACAATTTAGTCTCATGGGTGATCAGGAAAACCATCCATCCATCCATCCATCCATCCATCCATCAGTCCCTCCGTCCACCCATCCATGCATCCATCCATCCATCCATCCATCCATCCATGTAACTGCGAACTGTTGTTCTTTGCGGATCATGCTGTAGTGATATTGAGGCACATCATCGTATCGACGGATTATGGCAGCTATTTTTTCAATAATTGAGTATAGATAAATAGCATGGGGTGTGCAATGCTTCTCTAGCAGACTCCACCACCTTGAGGACTATGGCGACCCCTGCCCCGTTAGCAAGGCTAGGCCTATTCCTAGGGGTACCAACGGAGAGGTGGGACAAAGTCTTGGTCAGCTATGGTTCGCTAACCCTGACACTAGCATATCAGCTCTGGGTCGCTGATTGCCTCATCGGACAAGCGTCTTCACCCGCAGGCAGATCTGTTTAGTAATGTTTAGTTTCAAGACATTTATAATTCGTTGGGATATAAATAAGCAGCCCAGTTCTGTGTTCTTTCTATCCCTCCATTCTCCACTGTTGGTATCCTTTATGGGACCAAGGATTCTTCTTGAGGTCTAAGTACTCAAAGATCTGCAATTGTTGTCCATCACTCTTTGCTGTACTGCACAGTTCTGAACCCTACATGACGGTTGGTTTTGTTATAGCTTTGTAGATTGTTATTTTGGTGTTTTGGGACAGTATTTAAATATTTTAACAGGTGTTGCAAGGCAAAGCCTATTTTATTCCTTATTTGTACTCTGGTTTTTAATTTTCTCGATTACTATGTTGCTCTTTTTTAATTTGAAAAAATAATTCAATAAATAATTGTTCGTTACAAATACATTTTTGAGAATATATATTTATGCAAATAATGGAAATTGATAACAAAGCTATTTTTCTTCAGAACTGCTTCCTGATTGGAACATTTCCCCATAAAAGCTCCTTAAATGCAGTAAATGCAACTCGGATACAAAATACTTTTTTTAAATGTCATTTGCCATATTCAGTTGAAACAAGTTGCTGATGAGAATATGAGTTCCATGCTTATTTTAAAACATTTTATTGGCAAAAAGAATAGATCGGACATATAAAAAATGAATAAAACATGAGCGAAAGTTTCATCATTAAAATAGCTTGAAGTCATCCTTCTCTGAGCTGAATTTAAAGAGATTGAAATCATTCATTAAAGGTAGTGTGCAAATTACTATGAGAATATGAGTTCCATGCTTATTTTAAAACATTTTATTGGCAAAAAGAATAGATCGGACATATAAAAAATGAATAAAACATGAGCGAAAGTTTCATCATTAAAATAGCTTGAAGTCATCCTTCTCTGAGCTGAATTTAAAGAGATTGAAATCATTCATTAAAGGTAGTGTGCAAATTACTATGAGAATATGAGTTCCATGCTTATTTTAAAACATTTTATTGGCAAAAAGAATAGATCGGACATATAAAAAATGAATAAAACATGAGCGAAAGTTTCATCATTAAAATAGCTTGAAGTCATCCTTCTCTGAGCTGAATTTAAAGAGATTGAAATCATTCATTAAAGGTAGTGTGCAAATTACTATGAGAATATCCCCTCAATTTGAATTAATACAGTTGCCTCCCTTCTGACTATGTGTTGGGCAAATAGTTCTAACTGATCAGTCCATTAAACTCTATAACCTGGTTAGTGCAGTATGGTGTCCTTGTATGACTGCTGCTTAAAATATAGACATTCTTGATTTAAAATGGTCTTAGCAGCTACCAGCGCCAAATGAAAGATTCACAAATTTTGACTCAGTATTTTAGACAACTATTTTGGAATTTGCCTATCATTTCTGGAAAGAAAAAAAAAGCAGCTGTAATAAACTTAAAAATTGGCTACTAAAACTTTTGGAGTATGCTTTTGAAATGAAGTTAATTTTCCAGCAGGAATATTCATATTATTTCAAAGACTTGGTGTTAAATTTCTCAGGACATATTAAAACAATTAGAAGTCATTTTAAAGTCTCATGTGTAAATATCTTGTACAAATATTTTATTCACTCCTGTAACTTGTGTAAATGAATAAACTTCTTTTTTATTTGAAAATATTGCATTCATGTATGTGTTTTATGTAACTGAATAAACAACTAATCTTTTCATTTAGATCTTGTTTTGTTTTATTTGGAAATTGTCTGATGTTAAGTTAAGTTATTCTTATGTTGTGTTACTGATTGTCTTTCTAAAAATGTTGTTGTGTTAATTTCTGTTACCACTTGATCTTACAGATTTCCAGCAATTCACTTGACTTTTTTCTCTTCATTTGTTGTTGTGTTTTGATGGTGGTGTTGTTGCTATTTTCTCAGAACTTTTAATTTCATTTATAAAAAAAAAATATTAACTAAAATTAAACTTTGAAACCGACTTACCAGCCCCACAACTAAATGAGAGAAGAACAAGCAGGATTTTGGAAAGGGAGAAGCTGTCTCAACCAAATCTTTACTCTAAGAATAGTACTTGAAGAACATATTGAAAAGCAGAAACCACTGATACTGAACTTCATAGACTTTAGAAAGGCATTTGATAGCATACACAGAGATTCATTGTGGAGAATTTTAAGTCTGTATGGAATACCATCTAAAATTGTCAACATTATTAAGGACTTCTACAATGGATATGTTTGTGCAGTCAAAACAGAAGAAGGGATGAGCGAATGGTTCAGGATAGAAATAAGCGTGAAACAAGAATGTATACTGTCTCCTTTGCTTTTTGGAATTACAGTAGACTTCATAATGAAAAAATGCTGCACAATTAACACAGGTATTGACTGGGTACATGAGACTCAACTAGAAGATCTTGATTTTGCTGATGACATAACTCTTATCAGTAACAATGTGAATTGCATGCAAGAAAAAACAGATAGCCTGTCTTCACTGGCTAGCAAAATAGGACTTGAAATTAACAAGGACAAAACAAAAATAATGAAAATTCCCATTAATCAAAATAAAAAAATTCACATAGAAGGGACAGATATTGAAGAAGTCAATCAATTTGCATATCTTGACAGCTACATAGACCAGGATGGTGACACCAGAAAGGAAGTTAGAACTAAAATTGCAGAAGCAGCATCGATCTTCAAGAATCTTGAGAACATGTGGCATTCAAAGTAATAAGCACAAAAACCAAGTTAAGACTATTCAATTCAAATGTAATATCCACCCTCATTTAAGCATGTGAAAGCTGGAAAACAACTAAAGAAATAGACAAGAAATTAGACTCTAATGAAAACAAATGCTTATGGAAAATACTCGGCATTAAGTGGAACGAATTCAAGAACAATGCAGAGATAAGACAGATGACTGAACAACAATTTAGTCTCATGGGTGATCAGGAAAAGGAGATGGACATATGTTGGTCACGTGATGAGAAGAAACAGTCAGAGAATCCCAAAACAAGCTTTAAAATGGAACACAACAGGCCAAATTAATAGGCATAAAATCCCTTGATGAGGTTGAAAGACTCGCTGAAGACAGGAAATCTTGGCGGACTACCTTGCAAGCCCTATGTGACGTTTAACAGCACGAGAAGGATATAAGATATAAGAAATGTGAATGAAAAATAGAGAGTTTTTAATATACAGGTTTGAAAACATAAAGTAGAAGGACAACGTTGATATTTTGTCAGTTTGTTTTCCTGTACTAAGATATTTTCATTTGTCGTCATATGTTCTAGTCTTCTCACACTAGTCATATGTTCTAGTCTTCTCACATTAGTCACATGTTCTAGTATTATCACACTAGTCATATGTTCTAGTCTTCTAACACGAATCCAGAGCCAGACACTGATCAGTATTCAGACTAACCTTTACACTCTGGTCTGATTTCAACTTGGAAGTCCACCCTCTTGGCAGTGTGTTCTCCAGTTTTTATTCTTAATCATTTTTACAGTAATGATATATTGTTACCAGACACGTCTGTTACCAACTTCATCTTCTATTGTGAAAAGAAATGGTGGCACTTCCTTATATGTAATTTGGTATTTTATCCCACATCATCACTATCAAGCTTTCCTTTCTCTCAACCCAACACCAGCAGCTCCGCAGTCACAAGATCACTCTTCTCATTGTAACCAAGGAAATTAGAAGCTCCTGTCTATGGCATTCTCTATGGCCAGTTTCATGTATTCTTAACAGCAGTAATGATTTGATGACACATTTTAAGGAAGTGTGATATATATTTATGTTGATTGTGTGACTATGAGAATATGAGTTCCATGCTTATTTTAAAACATTTTATTGGCAAAAAGAATAGATCGGACATATAAAAAATGAATAAAACATGAGCGAAAGTTTCATCATTAAAATAGCTTGAAGTCATCCTTCTCTGAGCTGAATTTAAAGAGATTGAAATCATTCATTAAAGGTAGTGTGCAAATTACTATGAGAATATCCCCTCAATTTGAATTAATACAGTTGCCTCCCTTCTGACTATGTGTTGGGCAAATAGTTCTAACTGATCAGTCCATTAAACTCTATAACCTGGTTAGTGCAGTATGGTGTCCTTGTATGACTGCTGCTTAAAATATAGACATTCTTGATTTAAAATGGTCTTAGCAGCTACCAGCGCCAAATGAAAGATTCACAAATTTTGACTCAGTATTTTAGACAACTATTTTGGAATTTGCCTATCATTTCTGGAAAGAAAAAAAAAGCAGCTGTAATAAACTTAAAAATTGGCTACTAAAACTTTTGGAGTATGCTTTTGAAATGAAGTTAATTTTCCAGCAGGAATATTCATATTATTTCAAAGACTTGGTGTTAAATTTCTCAGGACATATTAAAACAATTAGAAGTCATTTTAAAGTCTCATGTGTAAATATCTTGTACAAATATTTTATTCACTCCTGTAACTTGTGTAAATGAATAAACTTCTTTTTTATTTGAAAATATTGCATTCATGTATGTGTTTTATGTAACTGAATAAACAACTAATCTTTTCATTTAGATCTTGTTTTGTTTTATTTGGAAATTGTCTGATGTTAAGTTAAGTTATTCTTATGTTGTGTTACTGATTGTCTTTCTAAAAATGTTGTTGTGTTAATTTCTGTTACCACTTGATCTTACAGATTTCCAGCAATTCACTTGACTTTTTTCTCTTCATTTGTTGTTGTGTTTTGATGGTGGTGTTGTTGCTATTTTCTCAGAACTTTTAATTTCATTTATAAAAAAAAAATATTAACTAAAATTAAACTTTGAAACCGACTTACCAGCCCCACAACTAAATGAGAGAAGAACAAGCAGGATTTTGGAAAGGGAGAAGCTGTCTCAACCAAATCTTTACTATGAGAATATGAGTTCCATGCTTATTTTAAAACATTTTATTGGCAAAAAGAATAGATCGGACATATAAAAAATGAATAAAACATGAGCGAAAGTTTCATCATTAAAATAGCTTGAAGTCATCCTTCTCTGAGCTGAATTTAAAGAGATTGAAATCATTCATTAAAGGTAGTGTGCAAATTACTATGAGAATATCCCCTCAATTTGAATTAATACAGTTGCCTCCCTTCTGACTATGTGTTGGGCAAATAGTTCTAACTGATCAGTCCATTAAACTCTATAACCTGGTTAGTGCAGTATGGTGTCCTTGTATGACTGCTGCTTAAAATATAGACATTCTTGATTTAAAATGGTCTTAGCAGCTACCAGCGCCAAATGAAAGATTCACAAATTTTGACTCAGTATTTTAGACAACTATTTTGGAATTTGCCTATCATTTCTGGAAAGAAAAAAAAAGCAGCTGTAATAAACTTAAAAATTGGCTACTAAAACTTTTGGAGTATGCTTTTGAAATGAAGTTAATTTTCCAGCAGGAATATTCATATTATTTCAAAGACTTGGTGTTAAATTTCTCAGGACATATTAAAACAATTAGAAGTCATTTTAAAGTCTCATGTGTAAATATCTTGTACAAATATTTTATTCACTCCTGTAACTTGTGTAAATGAATAAACTTCTTTTTTATTTGAAAATATTGCATTCATGTATGTGTTTTATGTAACTGAATAAACAACTAATCTTTTCATTTAGATCTTGTTTTGTTTTATTTGGAAATTGTCTGATGTTAAGTTAAGTTATTCTTATGTTGTGTTACTGATTGTCTTTCTAAAAATGTTGTTGTGTTAATTTCTGTTACCACTTGATCTTACAGATTTCCAGCAATTCACTTGACTTTTTTCTCTTCATTTGTTGTTGTGTTTTGATGGTGGTGTTGTTGCTATTTTCTCAGAACTTTTAATTTCATTTATAAAAAAAAAATATTAACTAAAATTAAACTTTGAAACCGACTTACCAGCCCCACAACTAAATGAGAGAAGAACAAGCAGGATTTTGGAAAGGGAGAAGCTGTCTCAACCAAATCTTTACTCTAAGAATAGTACTTGAAGAACATATTGAAAAGCAGAAACCACTGATACTGAACTTCATAGACTTTAGAAAGGCATTTGATAGCATACACAGAGATTCATTGTGGAGAATTTTAAGTCTGTATGGAATACCATCTAAAATTGTCAACATTATTAAGGACTTCTACAATGGATATGTTTGTGCAGTCAAAACAGAAGAAGGGATGAGCGAATGGTTCAGGATAGAAATAAGCGTGAAACAAGAATGTATACTGTCTCCTTTGCTTTTTGGAATTACAGTAGACTTCATAATGAAAAAATGCTGCACAATTAACACAGGTATTGACTGGGTACATGAGACTCAACTAGAAGATCTTGATTTTGCTGATGACATAACTCTTATCAGTAACAATGTGAATTGCATGCAAGAAAAAACAGATAGCCTGTCTTCACTGGCTAGCAAAATAGGACTTGAAATTAACAAGGACAAAACAAAAATAATGAAAATTCCCATTAATCAAAATAAAAAAATTCACATAGAAGGGACAGATATTGAAGAAGTCAATCAATTTGCATATCTTGACAGCTACATAGACCAGGATGGTGACACCAGAAAGGAAGTTAGAACTAAAATTGCAGAAGCAGCATCGATCTTCAAGAATCTTGAGAACATGTGGCATTCAAAGTAATAAGCACAAAAACCAAGTTAAGACTATTCAATTCAAATGTAATATCCACCCTCATTTAAGCATGTGAAAGCTGGAAAACAACTAAAGAAATAGACAAGAAATTAGACTCTAATGAAAACAAATGCTTATGGAAAATACTCGGCATTAAGTGGAACGAATTCAAGAACAATGCAGAGATAAGACAGATGACTGAACAACAATTTAGTCTCATGGGTGATCAGGAAAAGGAGATGGACATATGTTGGTCACGTGATGAGAAGAAACAGTCAGAGAATCCCAAAACAAGCTTTAAAATGGAACACAACAGGCCAAAGAAAAAGAGGCAGACCGCGACCGCCTGAAACTGTGAAGAGGACATTGTTAAGAGAGGCCAAATTAATAGGCATAAAATCCCTTGATGAGGTTGAAAGACTCGCTGAAGACAGGAAATCTTGGCGGACTACCTTGCAAGCCCTATGTGACGTTTAACAGCACGAGAAGGATATAAGATATAAGAAATGTGAATGAAAAATAGAGAGTTTTTAATATACAGGTTTGAAAACATAAAGTAGAAGGACAACGTTGATATTTTGTCAGTTTGTTTTCCTGTACTAAGATATTTTCATTTGTCGTCATATGTTCTAGTCTTCTCACACTAGTCATATGTTCTAGTCTTCTCACATTAGTCACATGTTCTAGTATTATCACACTAGTCATATGTTCTAGTCTTCTAACACGAATCCAGAGCCAGACACTGATCAGTATTCAGACTAACCTTTACACTCTGGTCTGATTTCAACTTGGAAGTCCACCCTCTTGGCAGTGTGTTCTCCAGTTTTTATTCTTAATCATTTTTACAGTAATGATATATTGTTACCAGACACGTCTGTTACCAACTTCATCTTCTATTGTGAAAAGAAATGGTGGCACTTCCTTATATGTAATTTGGTATTTTATCCCACATCATCACTATCAAGCTTTCCTTTCTCTCAACCCAACACCAGCAGCTCCGCAGTCACAAGATCACTCTTCTCATTGTAACCAAGGAAATTAGAAGCTCCTGTCTATGGCATTCTCTATGGCCAGTTTCATGTATTCTTAACAGCAGTAATGATTTGATGACACATTTTAAGGAAGTGTGATATATATTTATGTTGATTGTGTGACTATGAGAATATGAGTTCCATGCTTATTTTAAAACATTTTATTGGCAAAAAGAATAGATCGGACATATAAAAAATGAATAAAACATGAGCGAAAGTTTCATCATTAAAATAGCTTGAAGTCATCCTTCTCTGAGCTGAATTTAAAGAGATTGAAATCATTCATTAAAGGTAGTGTGCAAATTACTATGAGAATATCCCCTCAATTTGAATTAATACAGTTGCCTCCCTTCTGACTATGTGTTGGGCAAATAGTTCTAACTGATCAGTCCATTAAACTCTATAACCTGGTTAGTGCAGTATGGTGTCCTTGTATGACTGCTGCTTAAAATATAGACATTCTTGATTTAAAATGGTCTTAGCAGCTACCAGCGCCAAATGAAAGATTCACAAATTTTGACTCAGTATTTTAGACAACTATTTTGGAATTTGCCTATCATTTCTGGAAAGAAAAAAAAAGCAGCTGTAATAAACTTAAAAATTGGCTACTAAAACTTTTGGAGTATGCTTTTGAAATGAAGTTAATTTTCCAGCAGGAATATTCATATTATTTCAAAGACTTGGTGTTAAATTTCTCAGGACATATTAAAACAATTAGAAGTCATTTTAAAGTCTCATGTGTAAATATCTTGTACAAATATTTTATTCACTCCTGTAACTTGTGTAAATGAATAAACTTCTTTTTTATTTGAAAATATTGCATTCATGTATGTGTTTTATGTAACTGAATAAACAACTAATCTTTTCATTTAGATCTTGTTTTGTTTTATTTGGAAATTGTCTGATGTTAAGTTAAGTTATTCTTATGTTGTGTTACTGATTGTCTTTCTAAAAATGTTGTTGTGTTAATTTCTGTTACCACTTGATCTTACAGATTTCCAGCAATTCACTTGACTTTTTTCTCTTCATTTGTTGTTGTGTTTTGATGGTGGTGTTGTTGCTATTTTCTCAGAACTTTTAATTTCATTTATAAAAAAAAAATATTAACTAAAATTAAACTTTGAAACCGACTTACCAGCCCCACAACTAAATGAGAGAAGAACAAGCAGGATTTTGGAAAGGGAGAAGCTGTCTCAACCAAATCTTTACTCTAAGAATAGTACTTGAAGAACATATTGAAAAGCAGAAACCACTGATACTGAACTTCATAGACTTTAGAAAGGCATTTGATAGCATACACAGAGATTCATTGTGGAGAATTTTAAGTCTGTATGGAATACCATCTAAAATTGTCAACATTATTAAGGACTTCTACAATGGATATGTTTGTGCAGTCAAAACAGAAGAAGGGATGAGCGAATGGTTCAGGATAGAAATAAGCGTGAAACAAGAATGTATACTGTCTCCTTTGCTTTTTGGAATTACAGTAGACTTCATAATGAAAAAATGCTGCACAATTAACACAGGTATTGACTGGGTACATGAGACTCAACTAGAAGATCTTGATTTTGCTGATGACATAACTCTTATCAGTAACAATGTGAATTGCATGCAAGAAAAAACAGATAGCCTGTCTTCACTGGCTAGCAAAATAGGACTTGAAATTAACAAGGACAAAACAAAAATAATGAAAATTCCCATTAATCAAAATAAAAAAATTCACATAGAAGGGACAGATATTGAAGAAGTCAATCAATTTGCATATCTTGACAGCTACATAGACCAGGATGGTGACACCAGAAAGGAAGTTAGAACTAAAATTGCAGAAGCAGCATCGATCTTCAAGAATCTTGAGAACATGTGGCATTCAAAGTAATAAGCACAAAAACCAAGTTAAGACTATTCAATTCAAATGTAATATCCACCCTCATTTAAGCATGTGAAAGCTGGAAAACAACTAAAGAAATAGACAAGAAATTAGACTCTAATGAAAACAAATGCTTATGGAAAATACTCGGCATTAAGTGGAACGAATTCAAGAACAATGCAGAGATAAGACAGATGACTGAACAACAATTTAGTCTCATGGGTGATCAGGAAAAGGAGATGGACATATGTTGGTCACGTGATGAGAAGAAACAGTCAGAGAATCCCAAAACAAGCTTTAAAATGGAACACAACAGGCCAAAGAAAAAGAGGCAGACCGCGACCGCCTGAAACTGTGAAGAGGACATTGTTAAGAGAGGCCAAATTAATAGGCATAAAATCCCTTGATGAGGTTGAAAGACTCGCTGAAGACAGGAAATCTTGGCGGACTACCTTGCAAGCCCTATGTGACGTTTAACAGCACGAGAAGGATATAAGATATAAGAAATGTGAATGAAAAATAGAGAGTTTTTAATATACAGGTTTGAAAACATAAAGTAGAAGGACAACGTTGATATTTTGTCAGTTTGTTTTCCTGTACTAAGATATTTTCATTTGTCGTCATATGTTCTAGTCTTCTCACACTAGTCATATGTTCTAGTCTTCTCACATTAGTCACATGTTCTAGTATTATCACACTAGTCATATGTTCTAGTCTTCTAACACGAATCCAGAGCCAGACACTGATCAGTATTCAGACTAACCTTTACACTCTGGTCTGATTTCAACTTGGAAGTCCACCCTCTTGGCAGTGTGTTCTCCAGTTTTTATTCTTAATCATTTTTACAGTAATGATATATTGTTACCAGACACGTCTGTTACCAACTTCATCTTCTATTGTGAAAAGAAATGGTGGCACTTCCTTATATGTAATTTGGTATTTTATCCCACATCATCACTATCAAGCTTTCCTTTCTCTCAACCCAACACCAGCAGCTCCGCAGTCACAAGATCACTCTTCTCATTGTAACCAAGGAAATTAGAAGCTCCTGTCTATGGCATTCTCTATGGCCAGTTTCATGTATTCTTAACAGCAGTAATGATTTGATGACACATTTTAAGGAAGTGTGATATATATTTATGTTGATTGTGTGACTATGAGAATATGAGTTCCATGCTTATTTTAAAACATTTTATTGGCAAAAAGAATAGATCGGACATATAAAAAATGAATAAAACATGAGCGAAAGTTTCATCATTAAAATAGCTTGAAGTCATCCTTCTCTGAGCTGAATTTAAAGAGATTGAAATCATTCATTAAAGGTAGTGTGCAAATTACTATGAGAATATCCCCTCAATTTGAATTAATACAGTTGCCTCCCTTCTGACTATGTGTTGGGCAAATAGTTCTAACTGATCAGTCCATTAAACTCTATAACCTGGTTAGTGCAGTATGGTGTCCTTGTATGACTGCTGCTTAAAATATAGACATTCTTGATTTAAAATGGTCTTAGCAGCTACCAGCGCCAAATGAAAGATTCACAAATTTTGACTCAGTATTTTAGACAACTATTTTGGAATTTGCCTATCATTTCTGGAAAGAAAAAAAAAGCAGCTGTAATAAACTTAAAAATTGGCTACTAAAACTTTTGGAGTATGCTTTTGAAATGAAGTTAATTTTCCAGCAGGAATATTCATATTATTTCAAAGACTTGGTGTTAAATTTCTCAGGACATATTAAAACAATTAGAAGTCATTTTAAAGTCTCATGTGTAAATATCTTGTACAAATATTTTATTCACTCCTGTAACTTGTGTAAATGAATAAACTTCTTTTTTATTTGAAAATATTGCATTCATGTATGTGTTTTATGTAACTGAATAAACAACTAATCTTTTCATTTAGATCTTGTTTTGTTTTATTTGGAAATTGTCTGATGTTAAGTTAAGTTATTCTTATGTTGTGTTACTGATTGTCTTTCTAAAAATGTTGTTGTGTTAATTTCTGTTACCACTTGATCTTACAGATTTCCAGCAATTCACTTGACTTTTTTCTCTTCATTTGTTGTTGTGTTTTGATGGTGGTGTTGTTGCTATTTTCTCAGAACTTTTAATTTCATTTATAAAAAAAAAATATTAACTAAAATTAAACTTTGAAACCGACTTACCAGCCCCACAACTAAATGAGAGAAGAACAAGCAGGATTTTGGAAAGGGAGAAGCTGTCTCAACCAAATCTTTACTCTAAGAATAGTACTTGAAGAACATATTGAAAAGCAGAAACCACTGATACTGAACTTCATAGACTTTAGAAAGGCATTTGATAGCATACACAGAGATTCATTGTGGAGAATTTTAAGTCTGTATGGAATACCATCTAAAATTGTCAACATTATTAAGGACTTCTACAATGGATATGTTTGTGCAGTCAAAACAGAAGAAGGGATGAGCGAATGGTTCAGGATAGAAATAAGCGTGAAACAAGAATGTATACTGTCTCCTTTGCTTTTTGGAATTACAGTAGACTTCATAATGAAAAAATGCTGCACAATTAACACAGGTATTGACTGGGTACATGAGACTCAACTAGAAGATCTTGATTTTGCTGATGACATAACTCTTATCAGTAACAATGTGAATTGCATGCAAGAAAAAACAGATAGCCTGTCTTCACTGGCTAGCAAAATAGGACTTGAAATTAACAAGGACAAAACAAAAATAATGAAAATTCCCATTAATCAAAATAAAAAAATTCACATAGAAGGGACAGATATTGAAGAAGTCAATCAATTTGCATATCTTGACAGCTACATAGACCAGGATGGTGACACCAGAAAGGAAGTTAGAACTAAAATTGCAGAAGCAGCATCGATCTTCAAGAATCTTGAGAACATGTGGCATTCAAAGTAATAAGCACAAAAACCAAGTTAAGACTATTCAATTCAAATGTAATATCCACCCTCATTTAAGCATGTGAAAGCTGGAAAACAACTAAAGAAATAGACAAGAAATTAGACTCTAATGAAAACAAATGCTTATGGAAAATACTCGGCATTAAGTGGAACGAATTCAAGAACAATGCAGAGATAAGACAGATGACTGAACAACAATTTAGTCTCATGGGTGATCAGGAAAAGGAGATGGACATATGTTGGTCACGTGATGAGAAGAAACAGTCAGAGAATCCCAAAACAAGCTTTAAAATGGAACACAACAGGCCAAAGAAAAAGAGGCAGACCGCGACCGCCTGAAACTGTGAAGAGGACATTGTTAAGAGAGGCCAAATTAATAGGCATAAAATCCCTTGATGAGGTTGAAAGACTCGCTGAAGACAGGAAATCTTGGCGGACTACCTTGCAAGCCCTATGTGACGTTTAACAGCACGAGAAGGATATAAGATATAAGAAATGTGAATGAAAAATAGAGAGTTTTTAATATACAGGTTTGAAAACATAAAGTAGAAGGACAACGTTGATATTTTGTCAGTTTGTTTTCCTGTACTAAGATATTTTCATTTGTCGTCATATGTTCTAGTCTTCTCACACTAGTCATATGTTCTAGTCTTCTCACATTAGTCACATGTTCTAGTATTATCACACTAGTCATATGTTCTAGTCTTCTAACACGAATCCAGAGCCAGACACTGATCAGTATTCAGACTAACCTTTACACTCTGGTCTGATTTCAACTTGGAAGTCCACCCTCTTGGCAGTGTGTTCTCCAGTTTTTATTCTTAATCATTTTTACAGTAATGATATATTGTTACCAGACACGTCTGTTACCAACTTCATCTTCTATTGTGAAAAGAAATGGTGGCACTTCCTTATATGTAATTTGGTATTTTATCCCACATCATCACTATCAAGCTTTCCTTTCTCTCAACCCAACACCAGCAGCTCCGCAGTCACAAGATCACTCTTCTCATTGTAACCAAGGAAATTAGAAGCTCCTGTCTATGGCATTCTCTATGGCCAGTTTCATGTATTCTTAACAGCAGTAATGATTTGATGACACATTTTAAGGAAGTGTGATATATATTTATGTTGATTGTGTGACTATGAGAATATGAGTTCCATGCTTATTTTAAAACATTTTATTGGCAAAAAGAATAGATCGGACATATAAAAAATGAATAAAACATGAGCGAAAGTTTCATCATTAAAATAGCTTGAAGTCATCCTTCTCTGAGCTGAATTTAAAGAGATTGAAATCATTCATTAAAGGTAGTGTGCAAATTACTATGAGAATATCCCCTCAATTTGAATTAATACAGTTGCCTCCCTTCTGACTATGTGTTGGGCAAATAGTTCTAACTGATCAGTCCATTAAACTCTATAACCTGGTTAGTGCAGTATGGTGTCCTTGTATGACTGCTGCTTAAAATATAGACATTCTTGATTTAAAATGGTCTTAGCAGCTACCAGCGCCAAATGAAAGATTCACAAATTTTGACTCAGTATTTTAGACAACTATTTTGGAATTTGCCTATCATTTCTGGAAAGAAAAAAAAAGCAGCTGTAATAAACTTAAAAATTGGCTACTAAAACTTTTGGAGTATGCTTTTGAAATGAAGTTAATTTTCCAGCAGGAATATTCATATTATTTCAAAGACTTGGTGTTAAATTTCTCAGGACATATTAAAACAATTAGAAGTCATTTTAAAGTCTCATGTGTAAATATCTTGTACAAATATTTTATTCACTCCTGTAACTTGTGTAAATGAATAAACTTCTTTTTTATTTGAAAATATTGCATTCATGTATGTGTTTTATGTAACTGAATAAACAACTAATCTTTTCATTTAGATCTTGTTTTGTTTTATTTGGAAATTGTCTGATGTTAAGTTAAGTTATTCTTATGTTGTGTTACTGATTGTCTTTCTAAAAATGTTGTTGTGTTAATTTCTGTTACCACTTGATCTTACAGATTTCCAGCAATTCACTTGACTTTTTTCTCTTCATTTGTTGTTGTGTTTTGATGGTGGTGTTGTTGCTATTTTCTCAGAACTTTTAATTTCATTTATAAAAAAAAAATATTAACTAAAATTAAACTTTGAAACCGACTTACCAGCCCCACAACTAAATGAGAGAAGAACAAGCAGGATTTTGGAAAGGGAGAAGCTGTCTCAACCAAATCTTTACTCTAAGAATAGTACTTGAAGAACATATTGAAAAGCAGAAACCACTGATACTGAACTTCATAGACTTTAGAAAGGCATTTGATAGCATACACAGAGATTCATTGTGGAGAATTTTAAGTCTGTATGGAATACCATCTAAAATTGTCAACATTATTAAGGACTTCTACAATGGATATGTTTGTGCAGTCAAAACAGAAGAAGGGATGAGCGAATGGTTCAGGATAGAAATAAGCGTGAAACAAGAATGTATACTGTCTCCTTTGCTTTTTGGAATTACAGTAGACTTCATAATGAAAAAATGCTGCACAATTAACACAGGTATTGACTGGGTACATGAGACTCAACTAGAAGATCTTGATTTTGCTGATGACATAACTCTTATCAGTAACAATGTGAATTGCATGCAAGAAAAAACAGATAGCCTGTCTTCACTGGCTAGCAAAATAGGACTTGAAATTAACAAGGACAAAACAAAAATAATGAAAATTCCCATTAATCAAAATAAAAAAATTCACATAGAAGGGACAGATATTGAAGAAGTCAATCAATTTGCATATCTTGACAGCTACATAGACCAGGATGGTGACACCAGAAAGGAAGTTAGAACTAAAATTGCAGAAGCAGCATCGATCTTCAAGAATCTTGAGAACATGTGGCATTCAAAGTAATAAGCACAAAAACCAAGTTAAGACTATTCAATTCAAATGTAATATCCACCCTCATTTAAGCATGTGAAAGCTGGAAAACAACTAAAGAAATAGACAAGAAATTAGACTCTAATGAAAACAAATGCTTATGGAAAATACTCGGCATTAAGTGGAACGAATTCAAGAACAATGCAGAGATAAGACAGATGACTGAACAACAATTTAGTCTCATGGGTGATCAGGAAAAGGAGATGGACATATGTTGGTCACGTGATGAGAAGAAACAGTCAGAGAATCCCAAAACAAGCTTTAAAATGGAACACAACAGGCCAAAGAAAAAGAGGCAGACCGCGACCGCCTGAAACTGTGAAGAGGACATTGTTAAGAGAGGCCAAATTAATAGGCATAAAATCCCTTGATGAGGTTGAAAGACTCGCTGAAGACAGGAAATCTTGGCGGACTACCTTGCAAGCCCTATGTGACGTTTAACAGCACGAGAAGGATATAAGATATAAGAAATGTGAATGAAAAATAGAGAGTTTTTAATATACAGGTTTGAAAACATAAAGTAGAAGGACAACGTTGATATTTTGTCAGTTTGTTTTCCTGTACTAAGATATTTTCATTTGTCGTCATATGTTCTAGTCTTCTCACACTAGTCATATGTTCTAGTCTTCTCACATTAGTCACATGTTCTAGTATTATCACACTAGTCATATGTTCTAGTCTTCTAACACGAATCCAGAGCCAGACACTGATCAGTATTCAGACTAACCTTTACACTCTGGTCTGATTTCAACTTGGAAGTCCACCCTCTTGGCAGTGTGTTCTCCAGTTTTTATTCTTAATCATTTTTACAGTAATGATATATTGTTACCAGACACGTCTGTTACCAACTTCATCTTCTATTGTGAAAAGAAATGGTGGCACTTCCTTATATGTAATTTGGTATTTTATCCCACATCATCACTATCAAGCTTTCCTTTCTCTCAACCCAACACCAGCAGCTCCGCAGTCACAAGATCACTCTTCTCATTGTAACCAAGGAAATTAGAAGCTCCTGTCTATGGCATTCTCTATGGCCAGTTTCATGTATTCTTAACAGCAGTAATGATTTGATGACACATTTTAAGGAAGTGTGATATATATTTATGTTGATTGTGTGACTATGAGAATATGAGTTCCATGCTTATTTTAAAACATTTTATTGGCAAAAAGAATAGATCGGACATATAAAAAATGAATAAAACATGAGCGAAAGTTTCATCATTAAAATAGCTTGAAGTCATCCTTCTCTGAGCTGAATTTAAAGAGATTGAAATCATTCATTAAAGGTAGTGTGCAAATTACTATGAGAATATCCCCTCAATTTGAATTAATACAGTTGCCTCCCTTCTGACTATGTGTTGGGCAAATAGTTCTAACTGATCAGTCCATTAAACTCTATAACCTGGTTAGTGCAGTATGGTGTCCTTGTATGACTGCTGCTTAAAATATAGACATTCTTGATTTAAAATGGTCTTAGCAGCTACCAGCGCCAAATGAAAGATTCACAAATTTTGACTCAGTATTTTAGACAACTATTTTGGAATTTGCCTATCATTTCTGGAAAGAAAAAAAAAGCAGCTGTAATAAACTTAAAAATTGGCTACTAAAACTTTTGGAGTATGCTTTTGAAATGAAGTTAATTTTCCAGCAGGAATATTCATATTATTTCAAAGACTTGGTGTTAAATTTCTCAGGACATATTAAAACAATTAGAAGTCATTTTAAAGTCTCATGTGTAAATATCTTGTACAAATATTTTATTCACTCCTGTAACTTGTGTAAATGAATAAACTTCTTTTTTATTTGAAAATATTGCATTCATGTATGTGTTTTATGTAACTGAATAAACAACTAATCTTTTCATTTAGATCTTGTTTTGTTTTATTTGGAAATTGTCTGATGTTAAGTTAAGTTATTCTTATGTTGTGTTACTGATTGTCTTTCTAAAAATGTTGTTGTGTTAATTTCTGTTACCACTTGATCTTACAGATTTCCAGCAATTCACTTGACTTTTTTCTCTTCATTTGTTGTTGTGTTTTGATGGTGGTGTTGTTGCTATTTTCTCAGAACTTTTAATTTCATTTATAAAAAAAAAATATTAACTAAAATTAAACTTTGAAACCGACTTACCAGCCCCACAACTAAATGAGAGAAGAACAAGCAGGATTTTGGAAAGGGAGAAGCTGTCTCAACCAAATCTTTACTCTAAGAATAGTACTTGAAGAACATATTGAAAAGCAGAAACCACTGATACTGAACTTCATAGACTTTAGAAAGGCATTTGATAGCATACACAGAGATTCATTGTGGAGAATTTTAAGTCTGTATGGAATACCATCTAAAATTGTCAACATTATTAAGGACTTCTACAATGGATATGTTTGTGCAGTCAAAACAGAAGAAGGGATGAGCGAATGGTTCAGGATAGAAATAAGCGTGAAACAAGAATGTATACTGTCTCCTTTGCTTTTTGGAATTACAGTAGACTTCATAATGAAAAAATGCTGCACAATTAACACAGGTATTGACTGGGTACATGAGACTCAACTAGAAGATCTTGATTTTGCTGATGACATAACTCTTATCAGTAACAATGTGAATTGCATGCAAGAAAAAACAGATAGCCTGTCTTCACTGGCTAGCAAAATAGGACTTGAAATTAACAAGGACAAAACAAAAATAATGAAAATTCCCATTAATCAAAATAAAAAAATTCACATAGAAGGGACAGATATTGAAGAAGTCAATCAATTTGCATATCTTGACAGCTACATAGACCAGGATGGTGACACCAGAAAGGAAGTTAGAACTAAAATTGCAGAAGCAGCATCGATCTTCAAGAATCTTGAGAACATGTGGCATTCAAAGTAATAAGCACAAAAACCAAGTTAAGACTATTCAATTCAAATGTAATATCCACCCTCATTTAAGCATGTGAAAGCTGGAAAACAACTAAAGAAATAGACAAGAAATTAGACTCTAATGAAAACAAATGCTTATGGAAAATACTCGGCATTAAGTGGAACGAATTCAAGAACAATGCAGAGATAAGACAGATGACTGAACAACAATTTAGTCTCATGGGTGATCAGGAAAAGGAGATGGACATATGTTGGTCACGTGATGAGAAGAAACAGTCAGAGAATCCCAAAACAAGCTTTAAAATGGAACACAACAGGCCAAAGAAAAAGAGGCAGACCGCGACCGCCTGAAACTGTGAAGAGGACATTGTTAAGAGAGGCCAAATTAATAGGCATAAAATCCCTTGATGAGGTTGAAAGACTCGCTGAAGACAGGAAATCTTGGCGGACTACCTTGCAAGCCCTATGTGACGTTTAACAGCACGAGAAGGATATAAGATATAAGAAATGTGAATGAAAAATAGAGAGTTTTTAATATACAGGTTTGAAAACATAAAGTAGAAGGACAACGTTGATATTTTGTCAGTTTGTTTTCCTGTACTAAGATATTTTCATTTGTCGTCATATGTTCTAGTCTTCTCACACTAGTCATATGTTCTAGTCTTCTCACATTAGTCACATGTTCTAGTATTAAACGTCATGATAATTTAGAGAAGACAGTTTTGGAAAGGCATTTAATAGGAGAGAAAGAAAGAAAGAGGAAAGCGAAGATGATTGCACCACATCGTTGATGATCTGGGAATAGACGCATCAGCAGCAGGGCATCTTGCTTACAACCAAGAGGCCTACATGAGAGCTGTTAGGGAGGAAAAGATGACTGATGTGATACTAACTCATATTGCTAAATGATCTTTTCAGATGTTCACCTTTTAACTGCTTTCTTCAGTGTGTGTGTGCGCGCGCGTACCTCATTCATCCGTTCTTTCTGTAATCTTAATTTATAAAACACGAAATCTTGGAATAACTGACAAAAGCAAATGTAATGAAGGGCGACTCTGCTGTAAGAGTACATTTCAAGAGAATACAGGAACAGATGACTAACTTCTACATGTACTTGTACGAACCTGGAAATCTCGAGCTCCCCCAAGATCACCATATTGATGCCGGGCTTAGTGCGGACACCCGATCGACATGGCACGCCCGAGAGCAGAACCCCCGCCCTCAAGCCGTCCTCCAACTCAAGCCTCCAAGTAGCTGGATTACAGGAGCACGCCACAATTCCCGGCGAGAGAATGGACGAAAAATAACTATATATATTAAAGTCTGAAAAGTGTATATTATTTAGTATCAAATTTTTTCATTTTACATGTAGTAGTGATATGAGATTCTAAAATAGATTCAGCTAACGCAGATAAGGTAAATCTTGATGACAAAATACTGGAAATATTTGTCCCTAAAATGATGGTCGACCTCATTTTTCAGACGAGGTTATGGCGTGTCAAGGAAGGGAAGCTACGCTTGTTTCCCCGCACCACAGGAATACACGAATTAATGTTCTTTGCTTCAACTTCGTAATGTTTGTTTTTATCCATAAAACACACATTTATCTCTTATTCATGAAATGTTTCGCTGTTCTTCTTGTGGCTTCAGTGTAAACTTATCTGAAGAAAGCGCAAAGGTTATGATCTTTACACACAAAAAAAAAAAAAACTAAGCGTGGATTCCACTATTTCCAATCCGTTGTGCTTTGATTTCTTCCTGCATGTGGGTTACTTTCATAGATTCTATTGCTCGGTTATGTTATCATTTTTAACATGTAGGATATATATATATCTATATATAAGATATATATATATATATATATATATATATATATATATATATATATATATATATATATATATAATGTCCTTCCCGTGCCGTTAAACGTCACATAGGGCTCGCAAAGTAGTTCGCCAATTTTTCTTGTCTTCGGCGAGTCTTCCAACCTCATCAAAGGATTTTATGCCTATTAATTTGGCCTCTCTTAACAATGTCCTCTTCAGAGATTCACGCGGTCTGCCTCTTTTTCTTTGGCCTGTTGTGTTCCACTTGATAACTTGTTTTGGGATTCTCTGATCATTTCTTCTCATCAAGTGACTAACATATGTGCATCTCCTTTTCCTGATCACCCATGAGACTGGTTGTTGTTCAGTCATCTGTCTTCATTGTTCTTGAATTCGTTCCACTTGATGCCGAGTATTTGTTTTCAAAAGAGTCTAATTTCTTTTCTAATATATATAAATACATGGTCCATTTTGGGGGGGGGGGGATGGGGAGGGAGAGGAGTCCAGTCGGTGTATCGCTCTGAGGTCTAGAGGATTTTCCCTGTTTTACAGATGGCCCTTTGAGTACTGGGGCCCATCTAGTGAATCTAAACAGACATAAGCAGGGGAGGTTGGAGAGGGAAGGAGTTGTATCTACTTAGAAATTTCTCTGTGAGACCCTACATATATATACTTACAGAAGTAATCTCTCAGTCAGTTTTATCTTGAACTGGGTTTATTTGTTAGCATCAGAATATCGTAGCAGGTTGTATTGTTCCAGTCATTCGTACCGTAGGCAGACATTTTTGTTTCTGAGAACGAACTCCCGTGATCAGCGGTTCACAAAATGTATCGGGTTACCGTCCCCTTGTCTTCAAAACCGCGTCCTGATGGCCTCCAAAATCACATCCTCTGAGCCTCCAAAAACTGTGTTTCGCTCCATTGCTTCCTATCCCCCGTGCCACTCTTCGTTACCTTCTATCATAACAGCGTCACCACCGGGCGCCATGGCTACACTGCTCTAGATTATCAAAAAGTTGAACGTCACTTTGTCTGGCGAGGAAAGTAATTTTACACCTTATATGACGTTAAGTGATTGATCGCTATCTCTCTCTCTCTCTCTTTCTCTCTCCTCTTCTCTTTCTCTCTTTTTTTCTCCTCTCTCTCTCTCTCTCTCTCTCCACCCGCTCCCACCTCCACATAGCTTCCTCTCCAAAAGATAACCAAAGTAAGTAGACACTTTGATTAAACATGTACAAAAAAATCAAATCCAAATCTCACTTGTATACCACTTTCTTCACCAGTCTAAAACGGAACACGGAAATGTGCTAATTACTTTATCGTATAAGAAAATGTATGTCGGCTCCATATTTTACAAGTTTTAATACCAGTCTCTCTTCTTCTTCTTACGCATTGTCTGTCTATATATGCAGTCCTGTCTGTTGGATAAACTTCACTGTTTTTTTGTAATTCATGTATAGAACCGTAGAGCTTATCTTTGTTGGTCGTTTCAATAGGCCAGTAATTACTTCAAAGTGTCTCATAGTTGGTGCAGTTTTGGAGATATGTTCCACAGTCTGGGGCATCTGAGAACATGTACAAAGAGTAGTAGTATCAACCTTAAATTTTGCATACATATGACTTTGGAGTCGGCTGTGTCCTGTTCGGAGACGGAAAATGGTGTATTGCTCATTTCTGTTTAGCATGTGATAGTCATCATATGGTGGTGTTTGTTGCTTCCTGTAGTTTTTTTTTATCATACTTTTCTTCTGATTATGGGTGATCGGTATGTCTGGTTGCTCCATTTCAGTACCCTCTTTGGCCAGACAGTCAGCTTTCTCATTGCCTGGTATCCCACAGTGGAAGGAAATTCACTGCAAGGTGACTGTGTTGTAAGCCAATTTTTGACAAGGCATCCTTAACGTCTTGAAGTTTGTTGCACTGAAGAGCTTCCAGTACTGATCATGCATCTGTGAGAATTACTAAAGGACATGTATCAATTCTAGAGTCTGATAATTTTTCAACCGCTGCAATAATTGCACTAACTTCTGCATCATAGTTGTTGCAGTATTTGCCAGTAGGTATGGAAATCTTATCAGTGGTGTTGTTTGGATATTCAGTATGTGCTCCTGCCCCTCTATTCTTTATGGCATAATGTGCAGATCCATCTGTATATACACGTATCCAGGTGTCATATGGATATTTGATCAGTCTCTACAAAATTGTGCTCCTAACAGAAATAAGTATGTTTTATGGATGTGAAGCATGGTCCACGAATAAGAGAGTACAGCGAAAAATGGAGGTCATGGAAGGTCAATAAGAAGGATGTAGAAAGTACCATGGACAGCTAATAAAATCAACGAAGAAGTCTTAAGAGAGGCTGGAGTTAAAAGACAAATTACAGCAAAGATCAGAGGCAGACAAGCGAGATTTGTAGGACATTTTCTGACAAGAGGAAAATTGGAACACATTTGTGGCAACTGGAAAAACTGAGAGAAGAGACAGAGGAAGACAGAGAGAGAAGTTACTGGATGGGCTGTCAGTGTGGCTAGGAAGAAAGTCACCGTGGATCTCATAATCAAGTCACAGGGAATTGTGGAGAGAAATGATCGCCTCCGCCACGCGACACGGCACTTGATTGACTGATTGATTGATTGAAAAGAAAATCTGTTTTTAAAATAACATGTCTCTCATAGACCCGTAGCTGCTTTTGTTAACCTACTTGCAGCACTAACCTTCAGCATCCAAGCCACTCAAGCAAGCGTTCTAACTCTCTCTCTCTCCCCTTCCTCTCTCTCTCTCTCTCTCTCTCTCACATACCCGTGGCCTGGTAGCTGTTTTTGTTAACCTATGCTATCTAGTTCTCTCTCTCCTTCCTTCTCTCTCTCTCGCTCTCTCTTTCTTTCCTTCTATGTTTCCCTTTCGCGTGATATGTATGCTCTAATTTGCCCCGAGCTACCGCTGTTCGAACTTAACGAGGTCTCACAGGTCACAAGCGAGGTACACGATACAGGCCGCAGACAAGGTACACAATACAGGTCACAAGCGAGGTACACGATACAGGCCGCAGGCGAGGTACACGATACAGGCCGCAGGCGAGGTACACGATACAGGCCGCAGACAAGGTACACGATACAGGTCGCAGGCGAGGTACACATTACGCTTGTCGACTGTCGTGGCGCTGCCAACCATACAATGTCACACCGTACACAATCTGAGTCGTAACACAGCACTGAACTTCACACGCTATGTATGAGGATATGTCTCGTGTGTATGTGTGTGTACATTTTTTGTGTGTCATTGACAAGTTATTACAGTAGGACTCTTTATTTAATGTGTTGTGATTGATATTTTGTGGCTAATTTGCAGTTATAGTGACTACTTTGCACTATTTTAGTGTTTTAAAATGATGATGCACATGTCTCTCCCTCTTGTAACATTTTACAATGGTGACCTCTAATTAACCTCTGACCTGCCACCTCTAGCAGCCGACATAAGGCCAAATCGACTAACGGGCCTTGGCTGCTGTTCCTAAATGCGACCGCAAGTTGAGACATGAGTATGTATGTATGTATGTATGTATGTATGTATGTATGTAGTGTGTGCAAAAACACAGTGACACGCCAATGATGCAGAGAAAACGACACAGATCACCACAGTCCTAAGGAATAACATCGTCCCTAAACAAAATGATCGAGCTTCACTCCAAACGTTAGGATTCCTATGGGCCGGATCTTCATATCACCCACTACGAGACAGACTATGCGCGCTGGCCTATCTAAAACTCTTCCCTTCAAAAAAGTGACTGAGCAACTAATCTAGTTCTCCCTCACAAAGTTAACGTTACCTGAGTTCTACCCATATTCTCGGGTGTTTGAGAAAATATAGCACCCGACTACACTATAAAGCTTTTCGGGCTCAGAACAAAAGCCCGTCAACATAAATTGAAATCTCCAGCAAAATCCACTTAATGGGGGAAAAAAGTCTTCAGATTCTAGAATACATCTTTGCAAACTGGTGCTATCTAAAGACACTGAAGAGTCCAAATATGGACACCAACAAAGATCTTATAAAATTACATGAGAACCGCTGAAGAACTCCGACAGGGGAGGGGGATCTCTCTTGTTTGTTTAGATGATTGAGCTTATGAAACTGAGACCAAAAGATTAAGAAACTTCTAAATCAGGGCTTTTCATACCCCTAGGGTACATTGGGGGTAGGAAAACCAACATCTAAAGAGTTTAAAAAGTAATGTTGGTAGATACAGAATCTACTTTTTAGCTATTCTGTTTCTAGCTCTTCGTGAGTAAAATAAAGCCAATCTTTTGGCGTTTTTTATGCATACTGCCACGCACTAGGACTGTGTAATGATGTATGCAGTCGACGTTTTGTTGAAGGATTTGTGACATATTGATCTGCAATCTTAAAATGGTTAAGCAATCACATCCTAAACATTATTATTATTATTCTTAAAGGCATGAAAATGATTAAAATCTGTCCTGCAACTCCACGCAGCTCATGTTAGGAACTTTGTCTTTGTGTCCTTTATCACTGTAGACAAATAGCGACTAAACTTGGGGTGGGGGGGGGGGGGGGGTAAGTCTATTCGACTTTATTTCAATTTCTGGATGTTTACATTTTAATCAGCAGTACAAGTAAAAAATTTAAGTGAAAAGCTTGACAGTCGGGTCTATTATAATTCTGTGTGGTCTTTAAATTTTTGATGTGGTCTGACGAGGTCTTGCAGGAGATATCTCGCTTATCTGACCAAGAAGGTTGTTGTCGCAGAGTAATGTAAGAGGTTGGACTTCCTTTGTGTAGCCCAGATTGAGCGCTGTGTATGATGGATGACATTACACAAAACTTTAGTTGCCCAGATTGGACTTATCGCTACAAGAAAGCATATCAGACGAAGAGACTGTAAAGAAAATGTAGTGACACTACATAAAAGAGCGAAATGTACTGTCGGCCTGCCTCACTAGAACAATGGCAATCTTGCTTTGTTGGCCCAACTTCCCGTGTACGCAAGGTACATGAGACAGCCTACAGCGATTGTTTTTCTCCTGCGTAGTTAGTCCTGACAGCTGATCAGATAGCAAGAAATAAAGACCAGGAGAAAGAAAAAAAAAGAAATAACACACTATACCAAATCTGGAATAAGACTTGGAACTCAAAAATACATAAATAGCTACGGAAAAAAAGAGCACACTGACAAATACTCCAAACCTTCGGCATCAACTCTTCTATTTTTATACTATCAGTATTTTAACTTTTTATTACTGCCATATTTCCTTCCATACCCAGCTCAATAAAACTCTGGAGAGGGTGTGTGCAAAAAGATGAATTGTGCTTATGAAGGTAGCTATTCACGTCCTCTCTTACGAATCAGAATTTTCGAGAAAATGCCGAGAAACGTGAAGAATGAATTAAGCAAAGGATGGCTTTTCTGTATATCCCGTATGTACGACTTCCAGTTTCACATCTGCTCCATTCTGAGAACAGCTGGCCTAAAACAAGCAAGCGATATAGCAAAGTCCGCCACAATGGGATCACAGAGAGACCCCGATACCCTCACAGTGTGAGTGTAACAACGATTTTTTAAAACACGGCATAGAACATGAAATCTGTCTGGTATTCAGCATGTTCTGATTTGTTCTGCTAAACAAACTCTGTCACTTCATTCATTCCTCAAGTTCTGTCACATTCCATCACGTGAAATTTCTCTCTCGTAACAGGGAACGACGACAGATATCACAATCAAAACAGTTCATCTCCTTGGCCATCTCTCCAGAATTTTATTGAGGTGAGAGTGGGAGAAAATATACTATTAATAAGAGAGTCTGAGGTAAGAATGAGAGAAAATATACTATTAATAAAAGAGTCTGAGGTGAGAGTGGGAGAAAATATACTATTAATAAAAGAGTCTGAGGTGAGAGTAGGAGAAAATATACTATTATTAAAAGAGTCTGAAATGAGAGTGGGAGAAAATATACTGTTAATAAAAGTCTGACGGTAGAAAAAAATAGCTGAGTCAGTATTGAAGGTTTGGTGTCAAGCTGCTCTTTTTATTTCTAGCTTTCTGGTAATTCAGAAAATTTTCAACTCCAATTTCATAGCCCAAATTTATATTTTAATAACATAATTGAGACATACGAAGCATGTGGTGTTAGTAGCCATATTGTCGTGTCCGCGTCAACCTTTGTTCACGGCAGCCAAACTGGTCATTCGCTGACCGGTTTTTACTGCTGGTCACAGCATATCTTAATTGGGCGCTATTGTTAAGCGGACGCTTTCTTGTGCACCAATCATAAGTCAAGGAATATGCTTGAAGCAAACGTCACCTCATAAAAGGGATCTTATTCGGCTACGTTATATCCAGAGGAGAGAGAGAAAGCAGATTATACCAAGTTACTTCAAGTGACCACGTGCATTTAGTACATTACTTGTTGGATGAAGAGTTGCGAGTTAATTCTCTGTGTCTGATCTTGATGAACTGCAGGTAGCAAGTGATTTATAGATTCACATCTCACCAATAGACATCAAGTAAAACGTAAGCATTTTAGCATTTATAAAACTACTAACTGTTAATGAAATGTGCTATTAAAACTAAAAGCGTATCATATTTGATTATGAAGTCTTACAACGTCTATCTTTCTTTGTTTCTTTCTTGTCCTTAGCCAAGACTTGTAAATTTTTTATAGTGAACTTTTCCTTGTTAAGCAATGCGCCTCTATAGAGATGAAAAGGGAACTGCAAATGGCTAGAAAGTTCAGTTTTCTGAAGTAATTTATATTTCCCCATCTCATTTTGTTTAATCTTTATTCCACCTTTACTGTAATATTTGATTAAAACGGTAGAATTTTTACAAATGTCAGTCATTTTTTGCAGGATATAACATAACTTTGTAATAACTTTATAATATAACTTTGACATAGAATGGGTATACTAAAGTTAGAATGCCTGATCAGTACTGGGCAATTGATGGAAAATTATTAATTTTGTTAAGTTTTATTGTTGAGGATACTACTCATTCCTTTGAACTCGCAAAAACATTCTAAAAATTAGAAGATATATACAAAGAAATCTTTTTTTTCATATATTTATTTGTATTTATGAAAGTGTACTGTATGTGTTTGTGTGTGTGTGTGTGTTCAGTTATGTATAGTAGATGTGAAGTCTATGTAACATTTTACGAATATAGGTTATGTTTTCCCAATCCATACAACGTGAAATGTTTAAAATGAACAAAAATGTAAAGATTATAGTGAAAGTGAAAATTTGCTAAAATTGTAAGATAAAATCGGTCGCGTTGTCTTGAACATGGCATGAGAAGACAGAAGTTACAGCACTTGTAATGACTGGAAGAGTGAAGAGAAAAGAAAGAGAGAAGAATATTTTGGCGGACTGATCAGGTGGCATGGAAAAAAAACCACAAGCGAACTGATCGGAAATTTCAACCATCTCACAAGGGGGGAAAGCATGATCGTCAACTCTATCCTGCAATGAATGAATGATAACTTCGTGCCAATCTCCCCCATGACAGCTGTGGGGCACTTCACATCAAAAGAAGTCAGTCCGATTAATGTTAGTATCAATTTGAAAAATTCAGCAATCCTCAGCAATTCTGTTATTTTCATTATGGCTATAATAGAGTCTGTACACCAAACTTTCGGGTTCAGACTTAGAGATCTTTACCTTTTTTCCTGTTTAGCTCACACTTCTACACAGTCCCACTCCACACAAACATTGCTACTAACTCTCGAGTCCTCGTCACTGCTGATTTAAACGATCGATTGGACAGTGTATTCAAAGTTTTTGCTAACCAGTTCCTTAACTTATGGGTTCCCAACCTACATTTTGTGAAGTATTATTTGGGGGTAAACCAGGAAAATATTTTTAAAAATTTATTTCACAATTATTTTCAATATTGAAATTTCTCAGAATATACATTATGTGTAATTTTATATAACTATAATATTTTGTTGTTACATTCTCTTTTATTTCTTCTTCTTCTTGCTATTCTTCCTCTTCTTCTGCTTCTTCTTCAGCTTCTCAAGCTCATTGCTGCACGTAAAGTTCGTTTCCATTCCTCTCTCCAGTTGGAGACGCCAGTTTCCGTTATATCCTCTTTTATGGTGTCTTTTCAATTTTCGTTTGTCTGTTCTCTTCCATTCTTTCTGCATGGCCCAACCAGCATAATCTGTTCAGTTTTATGTCATTTATAATTCGTTAGGATTTAAATAAGCAGCTCAGTTTTGTGTTCTCTCTAACCCTCTATTCTCCACTGTTGGTATCCTTTATGGGCCCAAAGATTCTACTTGGGATATTGGGATCTTTTTCTCAAAGAACTGTACTTGTTCATTAAAACAAAACCCTTCTCATTTCTTGAATAAATTTTAAAAAAAAAGAAAACTTTCTAAAAGTCACCAATTAAAGAAAAAAATTCTTGCGAAAACCATTATCATACATCATACGATTTATCATAACACACAAACTACGGGAATCAATTATGACAGATTTGTGAATAGTTTAAGTGGCTCTGATGAAGCAATCGGTTTATCACTGAGGCTCTTAATAGGATGTATTCATATCTCAAGGGAATGTAGACTTGGTTCTCAGACTAATGATGATGATACCAGCTAGTAGGCACTTTTACATACAAATGTCCTCTTCTACATGAAAAAAATTACCCTATTACGATACTATGACAGTCAGCCGATGTAGAAGTCAATGATATAGAAAAATGAGACCCTAAATTAAACGCACGTATCTCTTGAATACTCATATTTTAGCAATAAGTAAAGATAAACAACAAGAGGAGAGTAAGAGAACGAAAAAATGTTGTTGTCGAAAGATGAATCGTCTGACATGAGCATCTGCCTGACTTTATGTCTTTTACCATTCTCATTTCACTCTAACCTCAAACATTCAGCGTTGGTTATTAAAAACGCTTCATCATAAACAAATAAAGAGTAATACTGAATTATTACAGTGGGTCAAAAATTCGTAACGTTTTTGTTATATCATAATTTCGGTCACGGTTCAATTCTTACACGCTTTATTGGCATTTGTAACATGATGATGATGATGACATGCGTTATGCCATCCAGAAAACGTGTATACTCATATTTAGGCAATGAATGACCAGATAAGTGATCAGCAGAAGGAAATATGGCGGACAGCAAGGTTCTCGTTCGTGTCCTCCTGAGGCATTTCCTGGCGAAGAAAAGGTTCAATGTCTCTGCAGCTCTCTGTGAAATTTACAGTGCGGAAATGGAAGGAGTGGTTGGTGACAACATTGCAAGGGAGTGATTCATGTCTGAGGACACAGACATTAAAGACAAACCCAGTTTAGGACTCCCATCAACTATCAAAGATGAAGTCCTGCGCCAAACTGCTGAAGACAACCCAGTATTGGCCACTTGTCAGCCTATCTGGACCCTTCTCAAAGCGTTATACTTCGACACTAGCACAAACTCTGCTTCAGCAGAAAGCAGCCTTGACGTGACCCTCACAATCTTACTCCTCAACAAGCGCAGAGACATCTTGTCGTCTGTCTGCAACTGTTGACAAACTCGCATGATAAGAGGTTACTTCGCCGGATAGTTCAGCCACACTGACAGCCCATTAAGTACCTTCTCTTTCTCTGTCTTCCTCTGTCTCTTCTTCCCTCAGTTTTTCCAGTTGCCACAGTGTGTTCCAATCTTTCTCTTTTTTTTGTCCTACAAATCTCGCTTGTTTGCCTCTGATCTTTGATGTAATTTGCCTTTTAACTCTAGCCTCTCTTAAGACTTCTTCGTTGGTTTTCTCAGCTGTCTATGGTACCTTGAAAATGCCGGATAGTTACTGTGTATGAACAATAGATGTTCCCATGGCACCCCAACACTATCTATCTATCTATCTATCTATCTATCTATCTATCTATCTATCTATCTATCTATCTATCTATCTATCTATCTATCTATCTATCTATCTATCTATCTATCTAATCTCCACCACACCTATTCAGAACTCAAACGACATAATGGGGAAAGGATAGTCTATAGCTGAGTTTCTTAATCTATAATTGGCTGTGGATCCATTTTCTAGCACGAGTACGGCTATGAATTTCCTTTCAGGCATGAAAACAACCGTAGACTCTTCTTTAAACAGAAAGCAATAAATAGAACTATTTATACTATTATATAGTTATAATAGAAATATTTTGAACATATTAAAAGTCATGATAATTTATAGAAGGGTACAAAATAAGAAAAAAAAAACGGAGGAAGATCAAGGCGAAGATGACTGCAAGCCATCGTTGATGATCTGAGAATGGTTGCATCAGCAGCAGAGGATCTTGCTTACAACCGAAAGGTCAACATGGGAGCTGTTAGGGAGGCAAAATTCCGCAAGGGTCATGCACAATGCCTGACTAACTGAGGTGATGGTATTTTCTTTTAATGTGTTAATCCATTTGCTGGTCTTTGGACCCTGAACATTTATTTCATAAATCTAAAGAGATCCATAGACCCCAGTTTAAGCAACACTAAACTAGAGTTACTGACTCATATTTTTCAGATGTTCACCTTTTAATTGTTTTCTTCAATGTGTCTTTCTGTTGTGTCTGTGATCTTAATTTATAAACCACGAAATGTTGGAAGAATTGACACAGGCAAATATAATGCTGGAAGAGTGCATATGAAGAGAATACAGGGACAGATGATTAAAAGGAAAGCCGAAGTTTTACACTATGGTGATCTGAAGATCTTTGATCAGAGAAATGAAATACCGTTGGAATTTCTTTGTGTAGCATAGACTGAGCGCTGTGTGTAATGGAGGGCGATATTAAAACACATAGGTTGCCAAGTTTGGTCCTATCGCACAGGAAAGTCTAACAAACGAAGCGACTTGAAAAAAATGTAGTGACACTACATAAAAGAGTGAAATGTATTGTCGGCCTGCCTCGCTAGAACAATGGCCATGTATGCAAGCTACATGAGATAGAAAACAGCCATTGGTTTTCTCGTGCGTAGTTAGCCCTGACACCTAACAAGAACTGAGGGGGTGGTGACGAGGGAAAGAAATCATACACCGTACCAAATCTGAAATAAAAATGTAACTCAAAAAGAAATAGGTCAGTCTAGAAACAAAAACTATAACTCTGATGGTTAAATCAAACATATGAGTTTGACAAACCAAACCTTCGGGACCAGCGTTTCAATTTGTGTACTATTAAAATCTTAACTTTTTTATTAGTAGTATATTCCCTATACTCGTTAATACCTCATATATAAGACCTCCAACTCCGCCTCCTGTGTTCCATTCTTGGAACCACTGACTAAAGGGAAGTAACGTGCTTATCAAAGTCCGGCGCAGAGAGAGCTTCATACACTACCAGCCTCCATTACTTCATTCTTCCAGTTCTGCGACATTTCCTCATTCATAACAGAGGACGTTAACAGCTACCACCACCTAAGCATTTCATCTTCTTGCACACAACCTTTCCGAAATTTAATTGAGGTGAGAGATGGAGACACCCGTGTGGTACCCGGGATCTGCAAAGAATAGGACCACTGTACCCTACCACGCATGATCGTAAAAGGCGACTAAGGAGGGTTCGGCATAGGGCCAGCAACCCTATCTGGTAAAAAAAACTATCAGACTGCTACAGAAACGGAAGCAAGGGACAAAACAAATGCAGGTGGAAGGAGAAATGCATATCAGGAAACTGATCCCATGAAGTTTGTGGAAGAAAGCCAGCCACTGGAAGTCCCCAGCCCAACTGCAGACCTCCTGGAACCTAAACACAAGATGCAAATAGGCAGCTGGAATGTAAGAACACTTAACCAGAGTGGAAAACTAGCACAAACCATCAAGGAAATGCACAGATACAAACTAGACATACTAGGTATACAAGAAGCAAGATGGACAGGACAAGGCAGAAGGAAATTAACAACACAGCACACAGAAGATACAATAATATGGTCAGGTAAAGAAGATCTTCATGAAGGAGTAGTAGCATTGATTATAACAAAAGAAGCAGCAAGAGCATTGCTGAAATGGACCCTCATAAATGAGAGATTATTATATGCACGCTTCAACTCAAGATTCACGAAGATGTCTATTATAGTTTGTTATGCACCAACAGAAGCAGCTGAAGAGGAATTAAAAGAAGATTTTTACAACAGCCTCCAAGCCACAGTAGAAACAATACCCAAGCATGATATGCTACTCATCTTGGGCGACTTCAATGCAAAAGTAGGTGAAGGAAATGAAGATAGAAGAAGAATCATGGGAAGAGAAGGAATCGGAGAAATAAATGAAAATGGAGAAAGACTGTGCAGTTTCTGTGAAGAAAACATGATGACCATCGGAGGGACAATTTTCCAATATAAAAACATCCATAAGGTGACTTGGAGGTCACCAGATAAAAACACAGAAAACCAAATCGATCACATACTAATAAACAACAAGTGGAAACGGTCACTACAAGATGTGCGAGCAAGGAAAGGAGCAGATGTAGGAAGCGATCACAACCTTCTGCTACCAAAAATAAAACTAAAATTAAGGAAAGCCAAAATCGGATAACACAGAAGATACGTTTTGATACAAGAAAATTGAAAGACCAGCAAATAAGAAATGAATTCTCAATAGTACTTAAGAACCGCTTCAGTGTCCTACAAGACGAAGCAGAAATGTCCATACTAGAGTTCAATAAAACACTATAGGAAACAACAAAAGAGGTGCTGGGCGCATAAATTCACTTTTAATGGTCAAGCTGTCTTTTTTTCAGTTTTATTTCATTAATAATTTCCATCACAAGTCCTATTCTAGACCTGGTAATCTAGTGGGAAAATGGCCATAGTCCCAGTTGATATTCTAATATTTTTAGTAATATAATGAAGGCATATGGAGATTGTGGTGTTAGTATCCACATTGTCCTCTATCCCTCTGCGGAGCACACTGTGTCACTGAAGCGTGTCATTCGCCAGCCTGTTTTTACTACTAGTCACGGCATACCTTAATTGGGCGCTATTGTTAAGGGGACGCTTTTTGTGTACCAATCATAAGTCAAGGAATATGCTTGAAGCAAACGCCACCTCGTAAAGGCTACTATATATCGATAGGAGAGAAGGAAAGCAGATTATACCCAGCTAGTTCAAGTGACCACGTGCATTTAGTACATTACTTGTTGGATGAAGAGTTGCCAGTTAATTCTCTGTGTCTGATCTTGATGAACTGCAGGTAGCAAGTGATTTATAGATTCACATCTCACCAACAGACATCCAGTAAAACGTAAGCATTTTAGCATTTATAAAACTACTAACTGTTAATGAAATGTGCTATTAAAAGTAAAAGAGTATCATATTTGATTATGAATTTATAAAACTTTTTGCATTCTTCGTTTTTTTTTTTTTTGTCCACAGCAAAGACTTAGTAATTTTGTTTTTGATAGTGAACTTCTTTGTTCGACTTTACAGTCTGTTTCTGCATCTTAGAAAAATAAACAGCAGATGCACTGGAATTTCAGTTTTCCAAATTTTTTATTTATCCATCTCATCTAGTTTAATCTTTATTCCATCTTTACTGTAATATTTGATTTAAACATTAGAGTTTGTTCAAACCGCAACCATTTTGTTTATTTCTGCAAAAATTGCTTTTGTGAGATAAAAGGTAGGTTATTGGTATAATGTATTATATATTACTGGTGTAGAGGTTGAGTCTGTGTAGCATTTTGCGAACATTTATTATACCTTATAATAAACATCTTACATCTTCTTACATCCTTCCCGTACCATTAAACGCCGCATAGGGCTCGCTTAGTTATTTGCCAAGTTTTCCTGTTCTGGGCGAGTCTTTCAACTTCATCAAGGGTTGTTATGTCCACTAAACTGGCTTCTCTTAACAATGTTCTCTTTAGAGTTTCATATGGTCGATCTCTTTTTCGTTGGTCTGTTTTGTATTACATACAACGTGAAATGTTTAAAATGAACAAAAGTGTAAAGATTATAGTGAAAGTGAAAACTTGCTAAAATTGTAAGATAAAATCGGTCACGTTGTCTTGAACATGGCATGAGAAGACAGAAGTTACAGCACTTGGTAATGACTGGAAGAGTGAAAAGAAAAGAAAGAGAAAAAAATATATTCTGGAGAGGACTGAACAGGTTTCGTGGAAAAAAAAACCCACAAGTGAACTGATCGGAAACTTTAACGATCTCGCAATGCTGGGAAGCATGATCGTCAACTCTATCCTGCAATGAATGAATGACGACTTCGTGCCAATCGCCCCCATGACAGCTGTGGGGCACTTCACATCAAAAGAATTCAGTCTGATTAAAATTAGTATCAATTTGAAAAATTCATCAATCCTCAGCAATTCTGTTATTTTCATTATGGCTATAATAGAGTCTGTACACCAAGCTTTCGGGTTAAACACCTAACTTTCGGGTTCAGACTTAGAGATCTTTACCTTTTTTCCTGTTTAGCTCACACTTCTACACAGTCCCACTCCACACAAACATTGCTACTAACTCTCGAGTCCTCATCAATGCTGATTTAAACGATCGATTGGACAGGGTATTCAAACTTTTTGCTAAATAGATCCTTAACTTCTTCTTCTTCTTCGTCTTCTTCTTCTTCTTCTTTTTCTTCTTCTTCTTCTTCTTCTTGTTCAGCTTTGCAACATATTAAAGCTTATTGCGGCAGGTAAAGTTCGTTTCCATTTATCTCTCCAGCTGGTGACGCCAGTTTATTTATATTCTCTTCTATGTTGTCTTTCCATAGATGTCTTGATCTACCTCTTGGTCTCGTTTCTCTCATCTCTTGTACATACATCATTTTCTTTCGTTTGTCTGTTATCTTTTATTCTTTCTACATGGCCCAACCAACTTGATCTGTTCAGTTTCAAGACATTTATAATTCGTTTGGATTTAAAATAGGCAGCTCAGTTCTGTGTTCATTCTATCTCTCCTTACTCCACTGTTGGTATAATTTATGCGCCTAAAGATTCTGCTTGGAAACTTGGTATCTTGTTCTCAAAGGCCTGCAATTGTTGTTCATAAAAAATACAGTAACAACAACGACAACCACGCTTCTTATTCCGTGGATATTTAAAAAAATACTTTCGAAAAGCCACCATTTAAGAAACAAATTCTTGCGAAAATCATCATCTTAAATCATACATTTTATCATATCATCCAAACTATTTACATCACTGCTTATAGCCTATGATAGAGCTGTGAACAGTTTAAATGACTCTGATGATACAATAGGCCTATCACTTGATTCTGATGCTACTGATGATGATGATGACGACGACGACGATGATGATGATGATGATGATACCAGTTTGTATGCACTTTTACATACAAATGTCCTCTTCTACAAAACAAAAGAAGAAGCCTATAATGATAATAAGACAGTCAGCCAATATAGAAGTCAATGATATATAAAATCTTAACACAAAATGAGACAATAAATTTAACGCACACTTCGACTGACTACTCATATTTTAGAACTAAGAGAAGATAAAGAACAAGAGAAGAGGGAAAGTACGAAAGAATTTTGTTGTCAAAAGGTGAATAATCTGGCTTGATCTATCTATCTATCTATCTATCTATCTATCTATCTATCTATCTATCTATCTATCTATCTATCTATCTATCTGTCTGTCTGTCCGTCCGTCCACCCGTCCGTCAGTCTGTCTGTCTGTCTGTCTATGTTTGTATGTATGTATGTATGTATGTATGTATGTATGTATGTATGTATGTATATGTATGTATGTATATATGTATGTATGTATATATGTATGTATGTATATATGTATCTATCTATCTATCTATCTATCTATCTATCTATCTATCTATCTATCTATCTATCTATCTATCTATCTATCTAATCTATCTATCTATCTATTTATCTATCTATCTATCTATCTATCTCTATCTATCTATCTGTGTGTCTGTCTGTCTGTCCGTCTGTCCCTCCGTCCGTTAGTCCGTCTGTCTGTCTGTCTGTCTGTCCATCCATCCATCCATCCATCCATCCATCCGTCCGTCCACCCATCCATCCATCCATCCATCCATCCATCCATCCATGTAACTGCGAACTGTTGTTCTTTGCGGATCATGCTGTAGTGATATTGAGGCACATCATCGTATCGACGGATTATGGCAGCTATTTTTTCAATAATTGAGTATAGATAAATAGCATGGGGTGTGCAATGCTTCTCTAGCAGACTCCACCACCTTGAGGACTATGGCGACCCCTGCCCCGTTAGCAAGGCTAGGCCTATTCCTAGGGGTACCAACGGAGAGGTGGGACAAAGTCTTGGTCAACTATGGTTCGCTAACCCTGACACTAGCATATCAGCTATGGGTCGCTGATTGCCTCATCGGACAAGCGTCTTCACCCGCAAGCAGATCTGTTTAGTAATGTTTAGTTTCAAGACACTTATAATTCGTTGGGATATAAATAAGCAGCCCAGTTCTGTGTTCTTTCTATCCCTCCATTCTCCACTGTTGGTATCCTTTATGGGACCAAAGATTCTTCTTGAGGTCTAAGTTCTCAAAGATCTGTAATTGTTGTCCATCACTCTTTGCTGTACTGCACAGTTCTGAACCCTACATGACGGTTGGTTTTGTTATAGCTTTGTAGATTGTTATTTTGGTGTTTTGGGACAGTATTTAAATATTTTAACAGGTGTTGCAAGGCAAAGCCTATTTTATTCCTTATTTGTACTCTGGTTTTTAATTTTCTCGATTACTATGTTGCTTTTTTTAATTTGAAAAAATAATTCAATAAATAATTGTTCGTTACAAATACATTTTTGAGAATATATATTTATGCAAATAATGGAAATTGATAACAAAGCTATTTTTCTTCAGAACTGCTTCCTGATTGGAACATTTCCCCATAAAAGCTCCTTAAATGCAGTAAATGCAACTCGGATACAAAATACTTTTTTTAAATGTCATTTGCCATATTCAGTTGAAACAAGTTGCTGATCAGAATATTATATTTTGTTCATTATTTGTTTTATCATCAGGTGACTGTAAAGTTCCTGACAGTAGAAAATCTACTTATTCTGAGATACAGAAAATGTTGAAAGAAATCGAAAAAGCTGTGGAACTCTTCCGAAATATGATGTTTGGAAACATAAATGCCTCTGAAATGCCAAAACACAAAATTGACGTTTTTGTTTCAGCCCTTACTGACATTCTGAAAGCGCGATATGAGAATTGCTGGTTTCCAGGAAATCCTGAAAGAGGGAGTGCATATCGTTGCATTCGTATCAACCGTCAAAGCATCGATCCTGTCATTGTTAAAAGTTTAAGGCGGGCAAAGATTGATTTTTTCGACAAATTAATGAGCATAGAGTTGACCCTGGAGTCGTTTCTGTTCGCATTGGAGAAGATGGAAGTATTGGACCTATTGTGGTTGATGAGCAAGTTTATAACATGGGCAGGCAAACAAATACGGTCGCAAGTGAGCAGTCTAGACCGAGGTCAGATGAAAAATTACAATCCCTCAGTTCAACCCCTCAATCAAGCATATCTAGTGGTTCTCAGTCTGGTAGTCCAGGCATGACTTCAGTTCCAGAATCTAATGAACACGCGACCTCCTCTCCATATTCAGACGAGGGAATCGCATCTTGCAGTGCAAGTCCTCAGTCAAGCATAGTTAGTGACTCTGTCAATCCAAGCACGAGTTCATATCCACACTCTAATGAACACACCACCTACTTTTCATATCCAAGTGAGGGAATTGCACTTTGTAATCCAAGTCCTCAGTCAAGCACATATACTGGTTTTCAATCTGCCAGGCAAACCACGAGTACAGGTCCAGACATTGATCATCATTCTGCCTGGCCTTTACACCCAGGTCCTGAATTTACACAAGCCATCCCACCCCCTAACAGTTTTTACCCAAGCTTCTACTCTTATCCACATTATCCATTAATGGGACAACATTTGGAGACTACTGAACCACAAATTTCATATCCAGATGAAGGAACCGCATCTTGGAATTCAAGTCCTCAGTCAAGCACAGATACTGGCTTTCAGTCTGCCAGTCAAAACACGAGTATAGGTCCGGACATTGATCATCATTCTGCCTGGCCTTTACATAAAGGTCCTGAATTTACACAAGCCATCCCACCCCCTGACAGTTTTTACCCTAGCTTCTACTCTTATCCACAATATCCATTAATGGGACAACATCTGGAGACGACTGAACCACACATTTCATATCCAGATGAAGGAACCGCATCTTGGAATTCAAGTCCTCAATCAAGTACAGATATTGGCTCTCAGTCTGCCAACACAAGTTCATTTCCAGATACTACTGATCAATACCCGGTCTGTCCTTTACACGCAACTCCTAAATTCATCCCGAGAGTCCGACGTACTGACATTTTCTACCCCAGTTTCTACCCTTATCCACATTATAGATTAGTGGGAAGTTACTACCAGACATCAAGCTCCATTTTGCCAGAGATGACAGTATCTTCTGGTACATTTTACAGTAATTTCGTCTCACATTATCCATATTCGGTTCTCCCTTCTCAAGAGTTTTCAAGAGAAATTGATCAAACACAAGATGTTTCCTCTTCTCAGTGTAACTGAGGGGCTAGAGATGCTTTATTTCATGATGATGTACGGTCAGGGGTGACCAGACAATGTGAGACTCCAACAACTATGCAGGATGCCAACGTGACACACCTTCATATGCTGATATTCTGACACAAATTTATATGCTGATATTCTGGCACAGCTTTGAATGCTGACATGTGGCACAGCCGTCCATGCTTTAATTCACGAACAGCTGTGCATACTGACATTCTGGTTTCTTTCACAGCTTTGTATGCAAACAGTCTGACACAATTTTGTATACTGATATTCTGATATAATTTTATACGCTGATATTCTAGAGCACCTGTATATGCTGACAAACTTGCGCATCTTTTTGAATGCTGATTTTAAGGCGCAAATGTGGGTGATGACATGCTAACACAACTTTGTATAGTGACATTCTGACACACAACTTTGTACGTTAACTTTTGGCATAACTTTGTATGCTGACATCCTGACAAAAATCACTCATTGTAGAAAAAGTCCTCTGAATTTGTTTATTCAAACACGAATCCAGAGCCAGACACTGATCAGTATTCAGACTAACCTTTACACTCTGGTCTGATTTCAACTTGGAAGTCCACCCTCTTGGCAGTGTGTTCTCCAGTTTTTATTCTTAATCATTTTTACAGTAATGATATATTGTTACCAGACACGTCTGTTACCAACTTCATCTTCTATTGTGAAAAGAAATGGTGGCACTTCCTTATATGTAATTTGGTATTTTATCCCACATCATCACTATCAAGCTTTCCTTTCTCTCAACCCAACACCAGCAGCTCCGCAGTCACAAGATCACTCTTCTCATTGTAACCAAGGAAATTAGAAGCTCCTGTCTATGGCATTCTCTATGGCCAGTTTCATGTATTCTTAACAGCAGTAATGAGTTGATGACACATTTTAAGGATGTGTTATACATATGTATGTTGATTGTGTGACTATGAGAATATGAGTTCCATGCTTATTTTAAAACATTTTAGTGGCAAAAAGAATAGATCGGACATATAAAAAATGAATAAAACATGAGCGAAAGTTTCATCATTAAAATAGCTTGAAGTCATCCTTCTCTGAGCTGAATTTAAAGAGATTGAAATCATTCATTAAAGGTAGTGTGCAAATTACTATGAGAATATCCCCTCAATTTGAATTAATACAGTTGCCTCCCTTCTGACTATGTGTTGGGCAAATAGTTCTAACTGATCAGTCCATTAAACTCTATAACCTGGTTAGTGCAGTATGGTGTCCTTGTATGACTGCTGCTTAAAATATAGACATTCTTGATTTAAAATGGTCTTAGCAGCTGCCAGCACCAAATGAAAGATTCACAAATTTTGACTGAGTCATTTTAGACAACTATTTTGGAATTTGCCTATCATTTCTGGAAAGAAAAAAAAAAGCAGCTGTAATAAACTTAAAAACTGCCTACTAAAACTTTTGGAGTATGCTTTTGAAATGAAGTTAATTTTCCAGCAGGAATATTCATATTATTTCAAAGACTTGGTGTTAAATTTCTCAGGACATATTAAAACAATTAGAAGTCATTTTAAAGTCTCATGTGTAAATATCTTGTACAAATATTTTATTCACTCCTGTAACTTGTGTAAATGAATAAACTTCTTTTTTATTTGAAAATATTGCATTCATGTATGTGTTTTATGTAACTGAATAAACAACTAATCTTTTCATTTAGATCTTGTTTTGTTTTATTTGGAAATTGTCTGATGTTAAGTTAAGTTATTCTTATGTTGTGTTACTGATTGTCTTTCTAAAAATGTTGTTGTGTTAATTTCTGTTACCACTTGATCTTACAGATTTCCAGCAATTCACTTGACTTTTTTCTCTTCATTTGTTGTTGTGTTTTGATGGTGGTGTTGTTGCTGTTGTTGCTATTTTCTCAGAACTTTTAATTTCATTTATAAAAAAAAAAATATTAACTAAAATTAAACTTTGAAACCGACTTACCAACCCCACAACTAAATGAGAGAAGAACAAGCAGGATTTTGGAAAGGGAGAAGCTGTCTCAACCAGATCTTTACTCTAAGAATAGTACTTGAAGAACATATTGAAAAGCAGAAACCACTAATACTGAATTTCATAGACTTTAGAAAGGCATTTTATGGCATACACAGAGATTCATTGTGTAGAATTTTAAGTATCTATGGAATACCATCTAAAATTGTCAACATCATTAAGGACTTCTACAATGGATATGTTGAGCAGTCAAAACAGAAGAAGGGATGAGCGAATGGTTCAGGATAGAAATAAGCGTGAAACAAGAATGTATACTGTCTCCTTTGCTTTTTGGAATTACAATAGACTTCATAATGAAAAAAATGCTGCACAATTAACACAGGTATTGACTGGGTACATGAGACTCAACTAGAAGATCTTGATTTTGCTGATGACATAACTCTTATCAGTAACAATGTGAATTTCATGCAAGAAAAAACAGATAGCCTGTCTTCACTGGCTACCAAAATAGGACTTGAAATTAACAAGGACAAAGCAAAAATAATGAAAATTCCCATTAATCAAAATAAAAAAATTCACATAGAAGGGACAGATATTGAAGAAGTCAATCAATTTGCATACTTTGACAGCTACATAGACCAGGATGGTGACACCAGAAAGGAAGTTAGAACTAAAATTGCAGAAGCAGCATCGATCTTCAAGAATCTTGAGAACATGTGGCATTCAAAGTAATAAGCACAAAAACCAAGTTAAGACTATTCAATTCAAATGTAATATCCACCTTCATTTAAGCATGTGAAAGCTGGAAAACAACTAAAGAAATAGACAAGAAATTAGACTCTTTTGAAAACAAATGCTTATGGAAATACTCGGCATTAAGTGGAACGAATTCAATAACAATGCAGAGATAAAACAGATGACTGAACAACAATTTAGTCTCATGGGTGATCAGGAAAAGGAGATGGACATATGTTGGTCACGTGATGAGAAGAAACAGTCAGAGAATCCCAAAACAAGCTTTAAAATGGAACACAACAGGCCAAAGAAAAAGAGGCAGACCGCGACCGCCTGAAACTCTGAAGAGGACATTGTTAAGAGAGGTCAAATTAATAGGCATAAAATCCCTTGATGAGGTTTAAAGACTCGCTGAAGACAGGAAAACTTGGCGGCCTACCTTGCAAGCCCTATGTGACGTTTAATAGGAAGGGAAGGATATAAGATATAAGAAATGTGAATGAAAAATAGAGAGTTTTTAATATACAGGTTTGAAAACATAAAGTAGAAGGACAACGTTGATATTTTGTCAGTTTGTTTTCCTGTACTAAGATATTTTCACTTGTCGTCATATGTTCTAGTCTTCTCACACTAGTCACATGTTCTAGTCTTCTCACACTAGTCATATGTTCTAGTCTTCTCACACTAGTCATATGTTCTAGTGACCCTATCTCACACCTCCCATGAATTTAATTTTGGTCAGCACCTGAGGTTTGAAACCATTGACATAAAGAAAGCAGCTGCACCCCAGACCTGACTACAGTGGAAAACACAGCGAGACCCCTCTTATTTAGGCTCGTGAGGGTCTTGACCTACACTGCCAATCATACTATCTCAGAAGCGCAACCAGATCTGCTCCCCATCCCCTGATATATAGACAGTTTCAGTCAAAATGTAGGATTACTGTTTTATAACAAAAGCTGTTAATGAGGAAAGTGAAGTAGTTATCCTAGATGTCACATTGAGGTGTTGTTTTATGTTAAGTCAATAAATCAACCACGCCTCTCTTTTTACTGGACACTTAGAAAAAAAAAACAAAACTTTTCGCCGTTTAAAAAACAAATTCTTGCGAAAATCACCATCTTAAATCATACGTTTTATCATAACACCCAAACTAGTGACAGAACAGCATAGAGACTATGACAGAGTTGTGAATAGTTTAAATGGTTCTGATGACACAATGGAGTCTATCACTGAGGCTCTTAATCAGATGCATTCATATCCATAGGGAATATAGAAATAACTTGATGCTCAGGCTAATGATGATGATACCAGTTAGTAGGCACTTTTACATACAAATGTCCTCTTCTACATGAAAAAGACGCATATTACGATAAAATGACAGTCAACCGAGGTAGAAGTCGATGACATATAAAATCTTAACACAGAATAAGACAATAAATTTAACGCACGTATCGCTTAACTACTCAAATGTTAACAATAAGTGAAGATAAACAGCAAGAGATGAGTGATAGAAGGAACGAATTTTGTTGTCAAAAGATGAATAATCTGGCATGCACATCTGTCTGACTTTCTGTCTTTTACCATTCTCATTTCACTCTAACCTCAAACATTCAGCTTTGGTTATTACAAACGCTTCATTATAAATAAATAAAGAGTAATACTGAATTATTACGGTGAGTCCAAAATTTGTCACGTTGATGCCATTATTTCGATCACGGTTCCTGTCTTACACGCTCTATTGGCATTAGTAACATGATGATGACGCCATGCTTTGTGCCATCCTGAAAACGAGCATTCCCATATTTAGGTAGTGGATCGCCAGTTACGAAATCAGCAGAAGGAAATATGGCGGACAACAAGGTTGTCGTTCGCGACATATTGAGGCATTACTGTAGCTCTCTGTGAAATTTACAGTGCGAAAATGGAGGGAACTGTTGACGACAGCATTGCAAGGGAGTGATTCATATCTGAAGACACCCTCATTAAAGATGGAAAAATTAACCATATCAGTCCGCAAGAGAAAAATCTTTATCTTAGTGCAAAAAAAATAACTAAACTGATGACAACTGACACTATAAATAAGGCAGTTGAAATATATATTAATGTGAAAAAAATTGGAAGAGTTGAAGAGTTTTGAATATCTTGGATCATTACTAACTAACAATGGAGATAAAATGAAGAATATTAAAAGGAGGACATCTTCAAAAATTAAAACAACTAAAGAAGCCGAGGAGAAAAACAAACAGAACTACAGAAAACAAGATTAGATTTTTAAAGACATGAATCTTTCCCATTTGTATCATATGCCTGTGAGACCAGGACACTTAACAACACATTTGAAGAACACATAAATGCCTTTGAATGTAAATGCTACAAAAGTGTCCTTCAAATATCATGGACACAGAAAAAGAGGACATCTATATTACAAGAACTTAATACTGAAGAAGGTTGGCTAGTAAGAAAGATTAAAGAGAGAAAATTGAAAAATTCTGGACATATTAAACGTCATGATAATTTAGAGAAGACAGTCTTGGAAGGGTACTTAACGGGAGAAAGAAAGAAAGGAAGACCAAGGCGAAGATGACTGCAAGACATCGCTGATGGTCTGCGAATGGACGCATCAGCAGCAGGGCATCTTGCTTACTACCGAGAGGCCAGCGGAAGACCTGATAGGGAGGAACAGTTGGCAAGGTGATCCATAGACCACAGGTAAATAACCACTAGTTTAGAGATACTGACTCATATCGCTAAAGGATCTTTTCAGATGTTCACCTTTTAACTGCTTTCTCCAGTGTGTGTGTGTGCGTGTGTGTTTGTGTGCGTGCGTACGTCATTCATTCGTTCTTCCTGTTGTGTCTGTGATCTGAATTTATCAACCACGAACTCCTGGAAGAACTAACAACAGCAGATGTAATGAAGGGCGACTCTGCTGTAAGAGTGAATTTCAAGAAAAGACAGGAACATATCACTAACTTGTACTTGTGCGAACTCCCTGTAACTGCGAGCTGTTGTTCTTTGCAGCCGATGCTGTAGAGATATTGAAGCACAAAATCGTATCGGCGTGGGAGCGGGTTACGGCGGCTATTTTGTTAGTCCCGGAGTACAGCTAAAAAGCAGGGGCTGTTCAGTGCTTCTCTAGCAGACTCCACCACTATGGGGACTATGGCGATCCTGCCCCGTTAAGAAGTCTAGGCCTATTCCTAGGGGTATCAACGGGGAGGTGGGACAGGGTCTTGGCCAGCTATGGTTCGCTAACCCTGGCGCTAGCATATCAGCTATGGGTCGCTGATTGCCTCATCAGACATGTACCTTCACTCGGAAACAGATGACTAAAAGGAAGGCCAAAGTTGTACACTATTGTGATTTGAAGACCTTCTTGGTCAGAGAAATGAAATACCGTTGGAATTTCTTGCGTAGCACAGACTGAGTGCTGTTTGTGATGGAGGGCGATATTAAACACGTGAGTTTGCAAGATTGGTCTTGTCGCACAAGAAAGTGTAACAAACGAAGCGGCTTGAAAGAAAATGTAGCGACACTACATAAAAGAGTGAAATGTATGTCGGCCTGCCTCGCTAGAACAATGGCCATGTATGCAAGGTACATGAGATAGAAAACAGCCATTGGTTTTCTCGTGCGTAGTTAGCCCTGACACCTAACAAGAACTGAGGAGGCAGTGACGAGAGAAAGAAATCATACACCGTACCAAATCTGAAATAAAATTGTAACTCAAAAAGAAATAGGTCAATCTAGAAACAAAAACTACCACTCTGACGGTTAAATCAAACATATGAGTTTGACACACCAAACCTTCGGGACCAGCGTTTCTATTTGTGTACTAATAAATTCGTAACTCTTTTATTAGTAGTATATTCCCTATATGGACACCACAGGGGAACAGAAGTAAGGGTAGACCAAAAGAGACATGGAGAAGAACAACAGAAAGGATGTTGAGCAATAGAGGTCTCACCTGGGCAAGAGCAGAAAAAAGGCGAAGGACAGGCATTTGTGGAAAACCCTTGCGGAAGCCCCATGTGCCCTGGGCACTTAAGGTTCAGAGAGAGAGAGAGAGATTCCCTATAAATACTTCATATATAAGACCTCCAACTCTGCCTCCTGTGTTCCACTCTTGGAACCACTGACTAAAGGGATGTAACGTGCTCAGCAAAGTCCGGTGCAGAGACAGCTATATACCCTACCAGCCTCCATTACTTCATTCATTCTTCCAGTTCTGCGACATTTCTTCATTCATGACAGGGGACGTTAACAACTACCACCACCTAAGCAATTCATCTTCTTGCACACAACCTTTCCGGAATTTAATTGAGGTGAGAGATGGAGAAAATATATTATATTATTAATAAAAGAGTTAAGCGTGTGAAGCTAGAAACAGTCAGTATCGAAGATTTGGCCTATCAAGCACATAAATTCAATTTTAGTGGTAAAGCTGTCTTTTTTTCAGTTTTATTTAATTAATAATTTCCATCACAAGTCCTATTCTAGACCTGGTAATCTAGTGGGAAAATGGCCGCACGTCCATAGTCCAAGTTGATATTCTAATATTTTTAGTAATATAATGAAGGCATATGGAGATTGTGGTATTAGTATCCACATTGTCCTCTATCCCTCTGCGGAGCACACTGTGTCACTGAAGAGTGTCATTCGCCAGCCTGTTTTTACTACTAGTCACGGCATACCTTAATTGGGCGCTATTGTTAAGGGGACGCTTTTTGTGTACCAATCATAAGTCAAGGAATATGCTTGAAGCAAACGCCACCTTGTAAAGGCTACTATATATCGATAGGAGAGAAGGAAAGCAGATTATACAGAGCTAGTTCAAGTGACCACGTGCATTTAGTACATTACTTGTTCGATGAAGAGTTGCCAGTTAATTCTCTGTGTCTGATCTTGATGAACTGCAGGTAGCAAGTGATTTATAGATTCACATCTCACCAACAGACATCCAGTAAAACGTAAGCATTTTAGCATTTATAAAACTACTAACTGTTAATGAAATGTGTTATTAAAACTAAAAGAGTATCATATTTGATTATGAATTTATAAAACTTTTTGCATTCTTCGTTTGTTTTTTTTTTTTGTCCACAGCAAAGACTTAGTAAATTTCTTCTCCTTCTTTGTTCGACTTTACAGTCTGTTTCTGCATCTTAGAAAAATAAACAGCAGATGCACTGGAATTTCAGTTTTCCAAATTGTTTTATTTATCCATCTCATCTAGTTTAATCTTTATTCCATCTTTACTGTAATATTTGATTTAAACATTAGAATTTGTGCAAACCGCAGCCATTTTGTTTATTTCTGCAAAAATTGCTTTTGTGAGATAAAAGGTAGGTTATTGGTATAATGTATTATATATTACTGGTGTAGAGGTTGAGTCTGTGTAGCATTTTGCGAACATTTATTATACCTTATAATAAACATCTTACATCTTCTTACATCCTTCCCGTACCATTAAACGGCACATAGGGCTCGCTTAGTTGTTTGCTAAGTTTTTCTGTTCTGGGTGAGTCAACTTCATCAAGGGTTGTTATGTCCACTAAACTGGCTTCTCTTAACAATGTTCTCTTTAGAGTTTCACGTGGTCGACCTCTTTTTCGTTGGTCTGTTTTGTATTACATACAACGTGAAATGTTTAAAATGAACAAAAGTGTAAAGATTATAGTGAAAGTGAAAACTTGCTAAAATTGTAAGATAAAATCGGTCACGTTGTCTTGAACATGGCATGAGAAGACAGAAGTTACAGCATTTGTAATGACTGGAAGACTAAAGAGAAAAGAAAGAGAGAAAAATATATTCTGGAGAAGACTGAACAGGTTTCGTGGAAAAAAACCACAAGTGAACTGATTGGAAACTTTAACGATCTCGCAATGCTGGGAAGCATGATCGTCGACTCTATCCTGCATTGGATGATTGAGGACTTCGTGCCAATCGCCCCCATGACAGCTGTGGGGCACTTCACATCAAGAGAAGACAGACTGAATAAAGTTAGTATCAATTTGAAAAATTCAGCAATTCTCAGCAATTCTGTTATTTTCATTATGGCTATAATAGAGTCTGTACACCAAACTTTCGGGTTCAGACTTAGAGATCTTTACCTTTTTTCCTGTTTAGCTCACACTTCTACACAGTCCCACTCCACACAAACATTGCTACTAACTCTCGAGTCCTCGTCAATGCTGATTTAAACGATCGACTGGACAGTGTATTCAAAGTTTTTGCTAACCAGTTCCTTAACTACTTCTTCTTTTTCTTTTTCTTCGTCTTCTTCTTCTTCTTCTTCTGCTTCTTCTTTTTCAGCTTTGCAACACATTAAAGCTAATTGGGGCAGGTCATGTTCGCTTCCATTTATCTCTCCAGCTGGTGATGCCAGTTTATTTATATTCTCTTCTATGTTTTCCATCGCTGTCTTGATCTACCTCTTGGTCTCGTTTCCCTCATCTCTTTTACATACATCATTTTCTTTCGTTTGTCTGTTATCTTTTATTCTTTCTGCATGGCCCAACAACGTGATCTATTCAGTTTCAAGACATTTTTAATTCATTAAGATTTAAATAGGCAGCTCAGTTCTGTGTTCATTCTATCTCTCCTTACTCCACTGTTGGTATAATTTATGTGCATAAAGATTCTGCTTGGAAACTTGGTATCTTGTTCTCAAAGGCCTGCAATTGTTGTTCATAAAAAATACAATAACAACAACGAAAACCACGCTTCTCATTTCGTGGATATTTAAAAAAAATACTTTCGAAAAGCCACCATTTAAAAAACAAATTCTTGCGAAAATCACCATCTTAAATCATACACTTTATCACAGCATCCAAACTATTTACATCATTACTTATAGCCTATGACATAGCTGTGAATACTTTAAATGCCTCTGATGACGCAATCGGCCTATCACTTGATTCTGATGCTACTGATGATGATAATGATGATTATGATGATCATACCAATTAGTATGCACTTTTACAAACAAATGACCTCTTCTACAAAACAAAACAAAAAAGAAGCCTATTATGATAATCTGACAATCAGTCAATAAAGAAGTCAATGACATAAAATCTTAACACAAAATGAGACAATAAATTTAACGCACATTTCGCTTGACTACTCATATTCTAGCAATAAGAGAAGATAAACAACAAGAGGCGAGGGAAAGTACAAACGGAATTTTGTTGTCAAAAGGTGAATAGTCTGACATGAACATCTATCTATCTATCTATCTATCTATCTATCTATATCTATCTATCTATATCCATCCATCCATCAATCCATCCCTGTAACTGCGAACTGTTCTTCTTTGCTGCCCATGCTGTAGAGATATTGAGGCACGTCTTCGTATCGGCTGGTTATGGCGGCTATTTTTTGCAATCCTGGAGAATAGATAAAAAACCAGGGGGTGTTCAATGCTTCTCTAGCAGACTCCACCACCATGAGGACTATGGCGATCCCTGCCCTGTTAAGAAGTCTAGGCCTATTCCTAGGGGTATCAACCGGGAGGTGGGACAGGGTCATGGTCAGCTAAGTTTCGCTAACCCTGGCGCTAGCATATCAGCTATGGGTCGCTGATTGCCTCATCAGACATGCATCTTCACCCGGAAACAGATGACTAAAGGGAAGACCAAAGTTGTACACTATAGTGATCTGAAGACCTTCTTGGTCAGAGAAATGAAATACCGTTGGAATTTCTTGCGTAGCACAGACTGAGCGCTGTGTGTGATAGAGGGCGATATTAAAACACGTGAGTTTGTAAGATTGGTCTTGTCGCACAAGAAAGTGTAACAAACGAAGCGGCTTGAAAGAAAATGTAGTGACACTACATAAAAGAGTGAAATGTATTGTCGGCCTCCCTCGCTAGAACAATGGCCATGTATGCAAGCTACATGAGATAGATAACAGCCATTGGATACTAACGTGCGCAGTTAGTGAATGTTCCATTCTTGGAATAAAGGGATGTAACGTGCTCAGCAAAGTCCGGTGCAGAGACAGCTATATACCGTACCAGACTCCATTACTTCATTCATTCTTCCAGTTCTGCGACATTTCTTCATTCATGACAGGGGACGTTAACAGCTACCACCACCTAAGCAATTCATCTTCTTGCACACAACCTTTCCCGGATTTAATTGAGGTGAGAGATGGAGAAAATATATTATATTATTAATAAAAGAGTTAAGAGTCTGAAGCTATAAACATTAAGTATCGAAGATTTGGCGTATCAAGCGCATAAATTCAATTTTAATGCTCAAGCTGTCTTTTTTTCAGTTTTATTTAATTAATAATTTCCATCACAAGTCCTATTCTAGACTTGGTAATCTAGTGGGAAAATGGCCTCACGTCCATAGTCCAAGTTGATTTTCTAATATTTTAGTAATATAATGAAGGCATATGGAGATTGTGGTGTTAGTATCCACATTGTCCTCTATCCCTCTGCGGAGCACACTGTGTCACTGAAGCGTGTCATTCGCCAGCCTGTTTTTACTACTAGTCAGGGCATACCTTAATTGGGCGCTATTGTTAAGGGGACGCTTTTTGTGTACCAATCATAAGTCAAGGAATATGCTTGAAGCAAACGCCACCTCGTAAAGGCTACTATATATCGAGAGGAGAGAAGGAAAGCAGATTATACCCAGCTAGTTCAAGTGATCACGTGCATTTAGTACATTACTTGTTGGATGAAGAGTTGCCAGTTAATTCTCTGTGTCTGATCTTGATGAACTGCAGGTAGCAAGTGATTTATAGATTCACATCTCACCAATAGACATCCAGTAAAACGTAAGCATTTTAGCATTTATAAAACTACTAACTGTTAATGAAATGTGCTATTAAAACTAAAAGAGTATCATATTTGATTATGAATTTATAAAACCTTTTGCATTCTTCGGTTTTTTGTCCACAGCAAAGACTTAGTAAATTTTTTTTGATAGTGAACTTCTCCTTCTTTGTTCGACTTTACAGCCTGTTTCTGCATCTTAGAAAAATAAACTGCAGATGCACTGGAATTTCAGTTTTCTAAATTGTTTTATGGATCCATCTCATCTAGTTTAATCTTTATTCCATCTTTACTGTAATATTTGATTTAAACATTAGAATTTGTGCAAACCGCAGCCATTTTGTTTATTTCTGCAAAAATTGCTTTTGTGAGATAAAAGGTAGGTTATTAGTATAATGTATTATATATTACTGGTGTAGAGGTTGAGTCTGTGTAGCATTTTGCGAACATTTATTATACCTTATAATAAAACATCTTACATCTTCTTACATCCTTCCAGTACCGTTAAACTAAGCATAGATCTCGCTTAGTTATTTGCCAAGTTTTCCTGTTCTGGGCGAGTTTTTCAACTTCATCAAGGGTTGTTATGTCCACTAAACTGGCTTCTCTTAACAATGTTCTCTTTAGAGTTACACGTGCTCGACCTCTTTTTCGTTGGTCTGTTTTGTATTACATACAACGTGAAATGTTTAAAATGAACAAAAGTGTAAAGATTATAGTGAAAGTGAAAACTTGCTAAAATTGTAAGATAAAATCGGTCACGTTGTCTTGAACATGGCATGAGAAGACAGAAGTTACAGCATTTGTAATGACTGGAAGACTAAAGAGAAAAGAAAGAGAGAAAAATATATTCTGGAGAAGACTGAACAGGTTTCGTGGAAAAAAACCACAAGTGAACTGATTGGAAACTTTAACGATCTCGCAATGCTGGGAAGCATGATCGTCGACTCTATCCTGCATTGGATGATTGAGGACTTCGTGCCAATCGCCCCCATGACAGCTGTGGGGCACTTCACATCAAGAGAAGACAGACTGAATAAAGTTAGTATCAATTTGAAAAATTCAGCAATTCTCAGCAATTCTGTTATTTTCATTATGGCTATAATAGAGTCTGTACACCAAACTTTCGGGTTCAGACTTAGAGATCTTTACCTTTTTTCCTGTTTAGCTCACACTTCTACACAGTCCCACTCCACACAAACATTGCTACTAACTCTCGAGTCCTCGTCAATGCTGATTTAAACGATCGACTGGACAGTGTATTCAAAGTTTTTGCTAACCAGTTCCTTAACTACTTCTTCTTTTTCTTTTTCTTCGTCTTCTTCTGCTTCTTCTTTTTCAGCTTTGCAACACATTAAAGCTAATTGGGGCAGGTCATGTTCGCTTCCATTTATCTCTCCAGCTGGTGATGCCAGTTTATTTATATTCTCTTCTATGTTTTCCATCGCTGTCTTGATCTACCTCTTGGTCTCGTTTCCCTCATCTCTTTTACATACATCATTTTCTTTCGTTTGTCTGTTATCTTTTATTCTTTCTGCATGGCCCAACAACGTGATCTATTCAGTTTCAAGACATTTTTAATTCATTAAGATTTAAATAGGCAGCTCAGTTCTGTGTTCATTCTATCTCTCCTTACTCCACTGTTGGTATAATTTATGTGCATAAAGATTCTGCTTGGAAACTTGGTATCTTGTTCTCAAAGGCCTGCAATTGTTGTTCATAAAAAATACAATAACAACAACGAAAACCACGCTTCTCATTTCGTGGATATTTAAAAAAAATACTTTCGAAAAGCCACCATTTAAAAAACAAATTCTTGCGAAAATCACCATCTTAAATCATACACTTTATCACAGCATCCAAACTATTTACATCATTACTTATAGCCTATGACATAGCTGTGAATACTTTAAATGCCTCTGATGACGCAATCGGCCTATCACTTGATTCTGATGCTACTGATGATGATAATGATGATTATGATGATCATACCAATTAGTATGCACTTTTACAAACAAATGACCTCTTCTACAAAACAAAACAAAAAAGAAGCCTATTATGATAATCTGACAATCAGTCAATAAAGAAGTCAATGACATAAAATCTTAACACAAAATGAGACAATAAATTTAACGCACATTTCGCTTGACTACTCATATTCTAGCAATAAGAGAAGATAAACAACAAGAGGCGAGGGAAAGTACAAACGGAATTTTGTTGTCAAAAGGTGAATAGTCTGACATGAACATCTATCTATCTATCATCTATCTATATCTATCTATCTATCTATCTATATCCATCCATCCATCAATCCATCCCTGTAACTGCGAACTGTTCTTCTTTGCTGCCCATGCTGTAGAGATATTGAGGCACGTCTTCGTATCGGCTGGTTATGGCGGCTATTTTTTGCAATCCTGGAGAATAGATAAAAAACCAGGGGGTGTTCAATGCTTCTCTAGCAGACTCCACCACCATGAGGACTATGGCGATCCCTGCCCTGTTAAGAAGTCTAGGCCTATTCCTAGGGGTATCAACCGGGAGGTGGGACAGGGTCATGGTCAGCTAAGTTTCGCTAACCCTGGCGCTAGCATATCAGCTATGGGTCGCTGATTGCCTCATCAGACATGCATCTTCACCCGGAAACAGATGACTAAAGGGAAGACCAAAGTTGTACACTATAGTGATCTGAAGACCTTCTTGGTCAGAGAAATGAAATACCGTTGGAATTTCTTGCGTAGCACAGACTGAGCGCTGTGTGTGATAGAGGGCGATATTAAAACACGTGAGTTTGTAAGATTGGTCTTGTCGCACAAGAAAGTGTAACAAACGAAGCGGCTTGAAAGAAAATGTAGTGACACTACATAAAAGAGTGAAATGTATTGTCGGCCTCCCTCGCTAGAACAATGGCCATGTATGCAAGCTACATGAGATAGATAACAGCCATTGGATACTAACGTGCGCAGTTAGTGAATGTTCCATTCTTGGAATAAAGGGATGTAACGTGCTCAGCAAAGTCCGGTGCAGAGACAGCTATATACCGTACCAGACTCCATTACTTCATTCATTCTTCCAGTTCTGCGACATTTCTTCATTCATGACAGGGGACGTTAACAGCTACCACCACCTAAGCAATTCATCTTCTTGCACACAACCTTTCCCGGATTTAATTGAGGTGAGAGATGGAGAAAATATATTATATTATTAATAAAAGAGTTAAGAGTCTGAAGCTATAAACATTAAGTATCGAAGATTTGGCGTATCAAGCGCATAAATTCAATTTTAATGCTCAAGCTGTCTTTTTTTCAGTTTTATTTAATTAATAATTTCCATCACAAGTCCTATTCTAGACTTGGTAATCTAGTGGGAAAATGGCCTCACGTCCATAGTCCAAGTTGATTTTCTAATATTTTAGTAATATAATGAAGGCATATGGAGATTGTGGTGTTAGTATCCACATTGTCCTCTATCCCTCTGCGGAGCACACTGTGTCACTGAAGCGTGTCATTCGCCAGCCTGTTTTTACTACTAGTCAGGGCATACCTTAATTGGGCGCTATTGTTAAGGGGACGCTTTTTGTGTACCAATCATAAGTCAAGGAATATGCTTGAAGCAAACGCCACCTCGTAAAGGCTACTATATATCGAGAGGAGAGAAGGAAAGCAGATTATACCCAGCTAGTTCAAGTGATCACGTGCATTTAGTACATTACTTGTTGGATGAAGAGTTGCCAGTTAATTCTCTGTGTCTGATCTTGATGAACTGCAGGTAGCAAGTGATTTATAGATTCACATCTCACCAATAGACATCCAGTAAAACGTAAGCATTTTAGCATTTATAAAACTACTAACTGTTAATGAAATGTGCTATTAAAACTAAAAGAGTATCATATTTGATTATGAATTTATAAAACCTTTTGCATTCTTCGGTTTTTTGTCCACAGCAAAGACTTAGTAAATTTTTTTTGATAGTGAACTTCTCCTTCTTTGTTCGACTTTACAGCCTGTTTCTGCATCTTAGAAAAATAAACTGCAGATGCACTGGAATTTCAGTTTTCTAAATTGTTTTATGGATCCATCTCATCTAGTTTAATCTTTATTCCATCTTTACTGTAATATTTGATTTAAACATTAGAATTTGTGCAAACCGCAGCCATTTTGTTTATTTCTGCAAAAATTGCTTTTGTGAGATAAAAGGTAGGTTATTAGTATAATGTAATATATTACTGGTGTAGAGGTTGAGTCTGTGTAGCATTTTGCGAACATTTATTATACCTTATAATAAAACATCTTACATCTTCTTACATCCTTCCAGTACCGTTAAACTAAGCATAGATCTCGCTTAGTTATTTGCCAAGTTTTCCTGTTCTGGGCGAGTTTTTCAACTTCATCAAGGGTTGTTATGTCCACTAAACTGGCTTCTCTTAACAATGTTCTCTTTAGAGTTACACGTGCTCGACCTCTTTTTCGTTGGTCTGTTTTGTATTACATACAACGTGAAATGTTTAAAATGAACAAAAGTGTAAAGATTATAGTGAAAGTGAAAACTTGCTAAAATTGTAAGATAAAATCGGTCACGTTGTCTTGAACATGGCATGAGAAGACAGAAGTTACAGCATTTGTAATGACTGGAAGACTAAAGAGAAAAGAAAGAGAAAAAATATTCTGGAGAAGACTGAACAGGTTTCGTGGAAAAAAACCACAAGTGAACTGATTGGAAACTTTAACGATCTCGCAATGCTGGGAAGCATGATCGTCGACTCTATCCTGCATTGGATGATTGAGGACTTCGTGCCAATCGCCCCCATGACAGCTGTGGGGCACTTCACATCAAGAGAAGACAGACTGAATAAAGTTAGTATCAATTTGAAAAATTCAGCAATTCTCAGCAATTCTGTTATTTTCATTATGGCTATAATAGAGTCTGTACACCAAACTTTCGGGTTCAGACTTAGAGATCTTTACCTTTTTTCCTGTTTAGCTCACACTTCTACACAGTCCCACTCCACACAAACATTGCTACTAACTCTCGAGTCCTCGTCAATGCTGATTTAAACGATCGACTGGACAGTGTATTCAAACATTTTGCTAACCAGGTCCTTAACTTCTTCTTCTTCTTCTTCGTCTGCTTCTTCTCTTCTTCTCTTCTTCTTCAGCTTTGCAACACGTTAAAGCTAATTGGGGCAGGTCAAGTTCGTTTCCATTTATCTCTCCAGCTGGTGATGCCAATTTATTTATATTCTCTTCTATGTTTTCCATCGCTGTCTTGATGTACCTATTGGTCTTGTTTCACTCATCTTTTACATACATCATTTTCTTTCGTTTGTCTGTTATCTTTTATTCTTTCTATATGGCCCAACCAACGTGATCTGTTCAGTTTCAAGACATTTATAATTCATTAGGATTTAAATAGACAGCTCAGTTCTGTGTTCATTCTATCTCTCCATACTCCACTGTTGGTATAATTTATGCGCCTAAAGATTCTGCTTGGAAACTTGGTATCTTGTTCTCAAAGACCTGCAATTGTTGTTCATAAAAAATACAGTAACAACAACGACAACCACGCTTCTTATTCCGTGGATATTTTAAAAAATACTTTCGAAAAGCCACCATTTAAAAAACAAATTCTTGCGAAAATCACATCTTAAATCATACATTTTATCATAGCATCCAAACTATTTACATCACTGCTTATAGTCTATGACAGAGCTGTGAATACTTTAAACGCCTCTGATGACGCAATCGGCCTATCACTTAATTCTGATGCTATTGATGATGATGATGATGATGATGATGATGATGATGATCATACCAATTAGTTTGCACTTTTACATACAAATGACCTCTTCTACAAAACAAAAAAGAAGACTATTACGATAATATGACAGTCAGTCAATAAAAAAGTCAATGACATAAAATCTTAACACAAAATGAGACAATAAATTTAACGCACATTTCGCTTGTCTACTCATATTCTAGCAATAAGAGAAGATAAACAACAAGAGGCGAGGGAAAGTACAAACGGAATTTTGTTGTCAAAAGGTGAATAATCTGACATGAACATCTATCTATCTATCTATCTATCTATCTATCTATCTATCTATCTATCTATCTATCTATCTATCTATCTATCTATATCCATCCATCCATCTATCCATCCATCCATCCATCCATCCCTGTAACTGCGAACTGTTGTTCTGTGCTGCCCATGCTGTAGAGATATTGAGGCACGTCATCTTATCGGTTGGTTATGGCGGCTATTATTTGCAATCCTCGAGTATAGATAAAAAGCATGGGGTGTGCAATGCTTCTCTAGCAGACTCCACCACCTTGAGGACTATGGCGATCCCTGCCCCGTTAGCAAGGCTAGCCCTGTTCCTAGGGGAACCAACGGAGAGGTGGGACAAAGTCTTGGTCAGCTATGGTTCGCTAACCCTGACACTAGCATATCAGCTCTGGGTCGCTGATTGCCTCATCGGACAAGCGTCTTCACCCGCAGGCAGATCTGTTTAGTAATGTTTAGTTTCAAGACACTTATAATTCGTTGGGATATAAATAAGCAGCCCAGTTCTGTGTTCTTTCTATCCCTCCATTCTCCACTGTTGGTATCCTTTATGGGACCAAAGATTCTTCTTGGGGTCTAAGTTCTCAAAGATCTGCAATTGTTGTCCATCACTCTTTGCTGTACTGCACAGTTCTGAACCCTACATGACGGCTGGTCTTGTTATAGCTTTGTAGATTGTTATTTTGGTGTTTTGGGACAGTATTTAAATATTTTAACAGGTGTTGCAAGGCAAAGCCTATTTTATTCCTTATTTGTACTCTGGCTTTTACTTTTCTCGATTACTATGTTGCTCTTTTTTAATTTGAAAAATAATTCAATAAACAATTGTTCGTTACAAATACATTTTTGAGAATAGATATTTATGCAAATAATGGAAATTGGTAACAAAGCTATTTTTCTTCAGAACTGCTTCCTGATTGGAACATTTCCCCATAAAAGCTCCATAAATGCAGTAAATGCAACTTGGACACAAAATACTTTTTTATGTCATTTGCCATATTCTGTTGAAATAAGTTGCTGATCCGAATATTATATTTTGTTCATTATTTCTTTTATCTTCAGGTGACTGTAAAGTTCCTGACAGAAGAAAATCTACTTATTGTGAGATACAGAAAATGTTGAAAGAAATCGAAAAAGCTGTGGAACTCTTCCGAAATATGATGTTTGGAAACATAAATGCCTCTGAAATGCCAAAACACAAAATTGACGTTTTTGTTTCAGCCCTTACTGACATTCTGAAAGCGCGATATGAGAATTGCTGGTTTCCAGGAAATCCTGAAAGAGGGAGTGCATATCGTTGCATTCGTATCAACCGTCAAAGCATCGATCCTGTCATTGTTAAAAGTTTAAGGCGGGCAAAGATTGATTTTTTCGACAAATTAATGAGCACAGAGTTGACCATATGGGTGGACCCTGGAGTCGTTTCTGTTCGCATTGGAGAAGATGGAAGTATTGGACCTATTGTGGTTGATGAGCAAGTTTATAACATGGGCAGGCAAACAAATACGGTCGCAAGTGAGCAGTCTAGACCGAGCTCAGATGAAGAATTACAATCCCTCAGTTCAACCCCTCAATCAAGCATATCTAGTGGTTCTCAGTCTGGTAGTCCAGGCATGACTTCAGTTCCAGAATCTAATGAGCACGCGACCTCCTCTTATATTCAGACGAGGGAATCGCATCTTGCAGTGCAAGTCCTCAGTCAAGCATAGCTAGTGACTCTGTCAATCCACGCACGAGTTCATATCCACACTCTAATGAACACACCACCTACTTTTCATATCCAGGTGAGGGAATGCATTTTGTAATCCAAGTCCTCAGTCAAGCACATATACTGGCTTTCAATCTGCCAGTCAAAACACGAGTACAGGTCCGGACATTGATCATCACCCTGACAGACCTTTACACCCAGGTACTGAATTTAGACAAGCCATCCCACGCTCTGACAGTTTTTACCCCAGCTTCTACTCTTATCCACATTATCATTAATGGGACAATATCACGAGAGACGACTGAACCACAAATGTCATATCCAGATGAGGGTACCGCATCTTGGAATTCAAGTCCTCAGTCAAACACAGAAACTGGCTTTCAGTCTGACAGTCAAAACACGAGTACAGGTCCAGACATTGATCATCACTCGGACTGCGCTTTATACCCAGGTCCTGAATTTAGGGCAGCCATCTCATGTCCTGACATTTTTTACCCCAGTTTCTACTCTTATCCACATTATCCATTAATGGGACAATACTACGAGACGACTGAACCACAAATTTCATATCCAGATCAGGGAACCGCATCTTGGAATTCAAGTCCTCACTCAAGCACAGATACTGGCTCTCAGTCTGCCAATTCAGACACAAGTTCAGTTCCAGATACCACTGATCAATACCCGGTCTGTCCTTTACACGCAACTCCTACATTCATCCCGAGAGTCCGACGTACTGACATTTTCTACCCCAGTTTCTACCCTTATCCACATTATAGATTAGTGGGAAGTTACTACCAGACATCAAGCTCCATTTTGCCAGAGATGACAGTATCTTCTGGTACATTTTACAGTAATTTTGTCTCACATTATCCCTATTCGGTTCTCTCTTCTCAAGAGGTTTCAAGAGAAAATGGTCTTAACCCAACAGCAGCAGTAGATCAACAAAACAAGATGTTTCCTCTTCTCGGTGTAACTGAGGGGCTAGAGTTGCTTTATTTCTTGATGATGTACGGTCATGGGTGACCAGACAATGTGAGACTCCAACAACTATGAAGTCTGCCAACGTGACACACCTTTATATACTATTATTCTGACACAGATTTATATGCTGATATTCTGGCACAGCTTTGAATGCTGACATGTGGCACAGCCGTCCATGCTTTAATTTACGAACAGCTGTGCATACTGACATTCTGGTTTCTTTCACAGCTTTGTATGCAAACAGTCTGACACAATTTTGTATACTGACATTCTGATATAATTTTATATGCTGATATTCTAGAGCACCTGTATGTGCTGATAATCTTGCGCAACTTTTTGAATGCTGATTTTAAGGCGCAAATGTGGGTGATGACATGCTAACACAATTTTGTATAGTGACATTCTGACACACAACTTTGTATGTTAACTTTTGGCATAACTTTGTATGCTGACATCCTGACAAAAATCACTCATTGTAGAAAATGTCCTCTGAATTTGTTTATTCAAACACGAATCCAGAGCCAGACACTGATCAGTATTCAGACTAACCTTTACACTCTGGTCTGATTTCAACTTGGAAGTCCACCCTCTTGGCAGTGTGTTCTCCAGTTTTTATTCTTAATCATTTTTACAGTAATGATATATTGTTACCAGACACGTCTGTTACCAACTTCATCTTCTATTGTGAAAAGAAATGGTGGCACTTCCTTATATGTAATTTGGTATTTTATCCCACATCATCACTATCAAGCTTTCCTTTCTCTCAACCCAACACCAGCAGCTCCGCAGTCACAAGATCACTCTTCTCATTGTAACCAAGGAAATTAGAAGCTCCTGTCTATGGCATTCTCTATGGCCAGTTTCATGTATTCTTAACAGCAGTAATGATTTGATGACACATTTTAAGGAAGTGTGATATATATGTATGTTGATTGTGTGACTATGAGAATATGAGTTCCATGCTTATTTTAGAACATTTTACTTGCAAAAAGAATAGATCGGACATATAAAAAATAAATAAAACATGAGCGAAATCTTCATCATTAAAATAGCTTGAAGTCATCGTTCTCTGAGCTGAATTTAAAGAGATGGAAATTGTTCATTAAAGGTAGTGTGCAAATTACTATGAGAATATCCCCTCAATTTGAATTAATACAGTTGCCTCCCTTCTGACTATGTGTTGGGCAAATAGTTCTAACTGATCAGTCCATTAAACTCTATAACCTGGTTAGTGCAGTATGGTGTCCTTGTATGACTGCTGCTTAAAATATAGACATTCTTGATTTAAAATGTTCTTAGCAGCTATCAGCACCAAATGAAAGATTCACAAATTTTGACTCAGTCATTTTTAGACAACTATTTTGGAATTTACCTATCATTTCTGGAAAGAAGAAAAGGTCCCTTCTAAATGGAAAAAAGGAATCATTGTTAAAATACCAAAAAAGGTAACCTTAGTGACTGTAACAATTGGAGAGGAGTAACCTTAATATCAGTTGTGTATTTTGCAAGGTCATTTTGAATAGAATTAAAGATATAGTGGATACAGCAATGAGAGAAGAACAAGCAGGATTTTGGAAATGTCTCAACCAGATCTTTACTCTAAGAATAGTACTTGAAGAACATACTGAAAAGCAGAAACCACTAATACTGAACTTCATAGACTTTAAAAGGCATTTGATAGCATACACAGAGATACATTGTGGAGAATTTTAAGTCTATATGGAATACCATCTAAAATTGTCAACATAATTAAGGACTGCTACAATGGATATGTTTGTGCAGTCAAAACAGAAGAAGGGATGAGCAAATGGTTCCAGATAAAAACAGGTGTGAAACAAGGATGTGTACTGTCTCCTTTGCTTTTTGGGATTACAATAGTCTTCATAATGAAAAAATGCTGCACAAATAACACAAGTATTGCCTGGGTACATGATACCCAACTAGAAGATCTTGATTTTGCTGATGACATAACTCTTATCAGTAACAATGTGAATTTCATGCAAGAAAAAACAGATAGCCTGTCTTCACTTACTAGCAAAATAGGACTTGAAATTAACAAGGACAAAACAAAAATAGTGAAAATTCACATTAATAAAATGGAAAAATTCACACAGAAGAGACAGATATTGAAAAAATCAATCAATTTGCATACTTTGACAGCTACATAGACCAGGATGGTGACACCAGAAAGGAAGTTAGAACTAAAATTGCAGAAGCAGCATCGATCTTCAAGAATCTTGAGAACATGTGACATTCAAAGTAATAAGCACAAAAACCAAGTTAAGACTATTCAATTCAAATGTAATATCCACCTTCATTTAAGCATGTGAAAGCTGGAAAACAACTAAAGAAATAGACAAGAAATTAGACTCTTTTGAAAACAAATGCTTATGGAAATACTCGGCATTAAGTGGAACGAATTCAAGAACAATGCAGAGATAAAACAGATGACTGAACAACAATTTAGTCTCATGGGTGATCAGGAAAAGGAGATGGACATATGTTGGTCACATGATGAGAAGAAACAGTCAGAGAATCCCAAAACAAGCTTTAAAATGGAACACAACAGGCCAAAGAAAAAGAGGCAGACCGCGACCGCCTGAAACTCTGAAGAGGACATTGTTAAGAGAGGTCAAATTAATAGGCATAAAATCCCTTGATGAGGTTTAAAGACTCGCTGAAGACAGGAAAACTTGGCGGCCTACCTTGCAAGACCTATGTGACGTTTAATAGCAAGGGAAGGATATAAGATATAAGAAATGTGAATGAAAAATAGAGAGTTTTTAATATACAGGTTTGAAAACATAAAGTAGAAGGACAACGTTGATATTTTGTCAGTTTGTTTTCCTGTACTAAGATATTTTCACTTGTCGTCATATGTTCTAGTCTTCTCACACTAGTCATATGTTCTAGTCTTCTCACACTAGTCACATGTTCTAGTCTTCTCACACTAGTCATATGTTCTAGTCTTCTCACACTAGTCATATGTTCTAGTGACCCTATCTCACACCTCCCATGAATTTAATTTTGGTCAGCACCTGAGGTTTGAAACCATTGACATAAAGAAAGCAGCTGCACCCCAGACCTGACTACAGTGGAAAACACAGCGAGACCTCTCTTATTTAGGCGCGTGAGGGTCTTGACCTACACTGCCAATCATACTATCTCAGAAGCGCAA